>JBBPBT010000036.1:1427815-1450143 GCA_037974875.1 Cicer bijugum
AAATAAAATATATTACTAAATTATAAATAAAATTTATAATTTAATTATTATTATTATTATAATAAATTGTTATATATGTATAATTAAAAATTATTATAATTAAATTAAATTATTAATTTAATTATTTAAAAAATAAAAATATTAATAATAAATTAAAAAATACATTAATAAATTATAAATAAATGTTATATTTTTATTATTGTTATTATGATAATAAATAATTATTATACTTATAATTAAAAATTATTATATTTAAAATGATTAAATAAAAATATATATATTATATTATAAATTTCAAAAAGAATAAATAAATAAATAATAATAAAAATTGAATAATAATAATAACAATTAAATGAAAAAAAATTATATTGCTAACATGAAAATTAAAATACATGAAATTTGAAAGAAAAAAAAACACATCAAATTTATATCAATGATGTCCATCTAAATGAGTTAGAACGACTGACACCTGCTTCCATTAAATTTTGAAATTGTTGATTATACATCGAATCAAATACAGCATAAGCCGATTCAAGAGTTGGGCACTCACTACAAGAATTTCTTCATTTTGTGGCCAACTTTATAAATATTTTGTGGCCGAATAAAACCCTCACAAATTTGTGACCGAAAAAGCCCTCACAAAGGTTAAAATTAAAATTGGTCATCTTTTGTGGCTGAAAAAGCCCTCACAAATTTTTAAATATTTAACTGGATTTTGTGGCTGCCTAAGCCCTCACAAAATCACAATGTTGTGATTTTGTGAGGGCTTAGGCAGCCACAAAATCCAATTAATTATTTACGGATTTTGTGAGAGCTTTTACAGCCACAAAAATAAATTTTCTGAGGGCCAGATCCGTCACAAAATTGCTGATGTGACCAGGGAATTTGTGGCGGCCTATGCCGCCACAAAGGAATGGGGACGTGGCATTACTGGCTGCAAAGGCCGTCACAAAAGGCGCCCAAATCCAGCTGGATTTTCTGGCCGCTCAGGCCGTCACAACTGGAAAGAGACGTTGGAATTACTGGCGGCAAAGGCCGCCACAAATTCCTTTGTATCCGTTGGATTTTGTGACGGGCAAGGCCGCCACAAAGGCAATGTACCGTTGGATTTTGTGACGGGCAAGGCCGCCACAAATGCCCAATGCAAATACTATATATACTCTCCCATCTTCCCACTTCATTTTCACAATACAACTTCTCTCTAAACCTTATACCTTACTATTCTCTCCTCCTTCTCTCTACAAATTACTCATCATATAAATTTTGTAAGTTTAATTTTATATTATGTATGTAATTAATTAATATTATATATGTAATTTATATTATATATGTAATTAATTTATAATTTTATTTTTAAATATGATATAACTAATTAATGTTATTGATTTTTATTTTTATAGTGCTTGTTAATTATTTCGAAGACTTGCAAACATCGTACGTGAGTGGAAGCTTGAAGTCAGACGCTACTCGGCATTCAAGTTAGTATTTTATATATTTTAAATTTAGATTAGTATATATATATTTATATATATATATATGTTATTTTTAAAATATAGATTAGTAATATATATATATTTAGATTAGTTTTATATATTTATTTTTAAAAAAATAGTAATGATGTTGTTTACATATTAATATATGATAAATTAAAGTTTCAAACCACACGGTTTAAATATATTGGTTTTAATATAATTATTATTTAAAAAAATATTATTAAAATTGATGATATTATTATTTTTTGTTTTAAATAAGTCTTGATTAGTAGTGTTGATTTTTAAAAAAACATCATTTAAAATTTTATATAGGTTTGTATAATGATATAGTCTTGATTAATAATTTATTATATTGTTTGAAAATTAATTAATATATAATCCCCTAATTAATTGACATATATATCAAAGTGATTGATTTTTAAAAAACATTATTAAAATTTATCATATTAATTATTATTTTTTGTTATAAGTATTAATTATGTTATTATATTATTTATAATTTATTATATTGTTGGCAAATTAATATATATATATATATAATGTTTATTTAATTATTATTATTTTGTTAGTATTGATATATTTTGATAGTATTGATAATAATATATTATATTGTGTGCAAATGCATGCTCCCCTAATTGACATATAAATATGTCAAAATTTATATTAATGCTTTTGAAAAATAAAGCAATTAATATATAAAATATCGATATATATATATATATATATATATATATATATATATATATATATATATATATATATATATATAGCAACTATGGATTTAGACCGTAGTTGGATGTAGGATAGGAATTTTCCCGGAAGAAAGGGTCTTAAACAACGTTTTGCTAACAAGGTCGAAGAGTTTCTCAATTTTGCGAGAGTGCAAAAAATTGTTCAAGATGAAGGGGGAATGAGATGTCCATGTTGTTTATGTCGATGTAGACGGTTTAAAAGTGAAGATGAAATAAGAGTGCATTTGTATGCAGACGGATTTATGCCTAACTACTGGATTTGGACTAATCATGGCGAAGAGTCTCCGGTCGCGCCTAATACTAGTACATATTTGGAGAATTATAATATAGGTCCTTCAAGTAGTACTAACATGTTAGGTATAGATTATTATAACCATCAACACTTTGAGGCGATGAATGATATGATCTCGGATGCTGTTGGGGTTAATTTTGGAATGCATGTTTTATTTGATTTTATCATGATTGCTATAGCTAGCTTTAATTATTATTAATATTATGTTTTTATATACAATATTTATTTTAATTTTAATATTTAATATTTATTTTTAATATTTAATATTTAATATTTAATATTTAATAATTAATATTTAATATTATTTAAAATTTAATTTAATTTTAATTTAAATTATAATTTATTTATAATTTACATTAATTTAAATTAATGTTTAATTATAATTATTAATTTAAATATTTAAATATTTTATTATTAATAATTTAAATATATTTTAATTAATTTAAATATTTTATAATTAATATTTTATTATTTAAATAATTTAATTATTAGTCTTTCAAATTTAATTTAATTATAATTTAAATTTTAATATTAATTTATAAATATATTAATTATATTAATTATAATTATATTAATTTATTATATATATTATTAATTATATTAATTATATTCAATACAAATATATTAATTATATTAATTATAATTACTGAAATAAAATAAAAATTAATTTATATTTTACGTTGGCATTTGTGGCGGCCAAAAGCCCTCACAAATGTCCAGTCAGCAAGATTTTGTGGCGGCCAAAAGCCATCACAAATGTCCAGTCAGCAAGATTTTGTGGCGGCCAAAAGCCCTCACAAAATCCAGTCAGCATGATTTTGTGGCGGCCAAAAGCCCTCACAAAATCCAGTCAGCATGTCTTTTGTGGCGGCCTATGCCCTCACAAAATCCAGTCAGCCTGTCTTTTGTGGCTGCAAAAGCCCTCACAAAATCCAACCTGTTTCAGCACTTTGTGGCTGCAAAAGCCCTCACAAAATCCTACCTGTTTCAGCACTTTGTGGCTGTAAAAGCCCTCACAAAATTTTGTGATCAGCTTATTTGTGGCTGCCAAAAGCCCTCACAAAAGCCACCTTTGTGGCTGTTTTTCCCCCTTTGTGAGGGCTTTTGGCCCTCACAAAATCCTTTAATTCTTGTTGTGACTGAGTTCCAAACAAATTATAGATAAGCCCATGTTCAGTCGGATAACCGGGTGTTGGTATTTCTGACACCAATAGAACGTAATATTGAGATGGTGGTCGATCACAAAATAGAACTTTAGTAGCGACATGTATGTGAGATGATGAAGAAGACGGTCCTGTTGTGTGTTATTGTTGTGGGATTGATTGAGAGGTCGATTGCACACGAGGATATGATGGCGGTTGTAAACGAGGTTCACGGAGATATTGTTCTACAGATATAAACAATTTGGTGTGTTGTCTAAACCAAATTATATATTCGATGCTAGGACATAAAACACCTTGTACGTTGTTACCTCGCAACACGTAATTATGGCGCTCGTTCCAATGGTTAATTTCTTCTCTCCATACTCAGTTCCAATTATCATCAATCCCACGCCTCATGTCGACCTCATGATACATTTTCATATTATGTGGTGGTTGTGGTATTTGTTGATGGAAATCGAATTGGAGTGCGACTATATTTGTATAATGTTTTTCAACAATATGAAAACATAGTAGATAAGTACATGCAGTCCAAGTGACCCTATCTTCTTCTAAAACTTGATGTTGGAACCCGAGATAAGGTCTCCAATAAAACTGACATGTAAAAAATAAGCTAAATTAATTATAACAAGTATAAAAAATAAAATATTTAAAAAATTCAAATAAATAAGATTTAATATATTACTTCCTCAATCAGTGGGACTGAAGTCATTTAGGTGGACATCATTGATATAAATTTGATGTGTTTTATTTTTCCAAATTTCATGTATTTTAATTTTCATGTTAGCAATATAAATTTCTTTTTATTTAATTGTTATTATTATTCAATTTTTATTATCATTTATTTTTTTTTTGAAATTTATAATATAATTTATATAATTTTTATTTAATCATTTTAAATATAATAATTTTTAATTATAAATATAATAATTATTTATTATCATAATAACAATAATAAAAATATATCATTTATTTATAATTTATTAATGTATTTTTTTAATTTATTATTAGTATTCTTATTTTTTAAATAATTTAATTATAATAATTTTTAATTATACGTATAATAATAATTTATTATAATAATAATAATTAAATTATAAATTTTATTTATAATTTATTATTTTATTTTATTTTTTAAATAATTAAATTAATAATAATAAACAATTTTTCAAAAAAAAAAATCAAAATTTATAGTTGGAGGTCGCTTCTTTCTAAGAAAGACTTCCTATTAAATTTAAAAAGCGTAACAACTTATGAAATTTTTTTTAATGTGTAGCATTTAAGGAATAAACAATTAAAATAGAGATATTTGCATTAAAAAAACTCTCCATATGTTGTTGCAGATACAAATTACAGTAAGTATGTGCTCTACACTCTGGTCGTTTAGTTAAAGTGAAATCAATAGCAAATTCAAAAATATTGTTTATTTGAAAAAATATATATAATATTTTTTATAGAAGAAAAATATAGAATAATGACCCATAGGAGGAGCCCCTAGTCTGCACCAGACAAAAAGAGGTCCAGCCTCCTGCAACAGCCGGTTGCACATTTATTTGTTATTTAAATAAATTTTGAAAAATTTAAAACATCAGATATAATAAAGTCCATATTTTTTTGGTACTTGACCTTGAAACGTTAAACACGAACAAATTCTCAAACACCATGGATGCAATCCAACGGTCCAATACTCAGCAAAGTTCGAATCAAAACTTGAAAAGAGTTTGATGAAAAATAGTTCCATATATTTTTATGAAAGTTTTGCTTCCTATTACATACGTTATAATGGTCAGTTTAAATACAAAGCAAACAAATTTGTCTCACTGCCGCCGACGAAAAAGAATCCAGAGTCACCTCTCAACACATTTATAGAATTTTGAGGCAAATGTGATATTAGGGGATTGTTTGAAAGTGAAAAGGATTTCATTTTAGAAACTTAATTAAGTTCTCTAACACGGTACCTATTTTTCAAAGTTTTTGGGAACCTTCGGTACCCATGAGGTGGATTAATCGAAACGATTTTACGTAAAGATCGATATTAATAATTTTGTAAAAAGACAAAACTAAACAAAACCTCCTATAACCAATCTCTTTACCTGCTGTGTCCGGTTACAAAGAAAGGTCCACCTTTAGATAAAAAAAAATTTAGTGCAAACTAAAATTTTGGTCATTATCAACCCCAAAAACAACTCATTCATTCAAAATTACAACCTAGAGAATCTTAAACTCTTCTTTTTCTTCTTCCAACCTCCTCCAGATTGCAACTCCCTTCGTCGACTCCGACCACTCTGGATGTCGCCTTGTCGATCGCTCTCTCTCAAGGGTAAGTTATCTTCCTTTTCTTTATCGTTCTCAAACTTCATTTGGTCTCGGGTCTCTTCCAGTGCTCAAAGAAGTCGTTCGGTTTAGTGAGTTTCGTCTGGCCCGGTCTCGTTTAGTGAGTTTCGCAGTCGCCCTAACTGAAGGAAAAGAATGACCCATTCGGCGGCTTTAGCGGTCGCCCTCACTGAAGGAAAAGACTGACTCATTTGGTGGCTTTCGCGGTCGCCTTCACTGAACTGACTTGAATCCGAACTACGATTCATATCGAGACTTACTGAAATTGTATTTCCTTTTTGTGCCATATGCGCTTAGACTTTCTTTACTATTATCTAAAAAAGCCCCAATTTTTATTTAATACCCTAATCATTTTCTTTCAAATCCAAAATTTTCATAGTCTCAAGGGAATATCTTTTTCTCACCCAAAAAACAATTTGGAAGTCTATTTCATCTAATCTTGAATATCATAGGAAGTTGAGTCAAATGTCGATGATTGGCTTGAAATTTGATTCAAATAGATCAATTTTTGCTAATCAACTTTCTTTTATATTTGAGATTAAAGGGAGTACATCCGAAAAAAATATAGTTGCATTGCATATGTGTGTACTCCCAAACAAAACACAATTTTTACTTTATCAGAATTGTTGGGGCAAAATTTCTTAATAAAAATATTTTAATGATAATAAATTTTAATTAGACAAAGATCTAATTAATTCTTATTTTATTAAATGATCTAATATGTGCTCTTGACTGTATTAATCATAAGACATATTTTTGAAAAGTTTAAACAAGTTTTTAAAATATACTTATTTGTGAGCACATTGAGCATCCTCAAAACTAAAAGTATTCATCATCAGTCTCATTAATTGAGGAACGGGTGACATTCAATAAATGACCATCAATACATAAGTAGAAAAATGAATATTTCATTTATTGAACAAACAAAAAGAATGTGGGACCTAATACAAAAGAGTATTCTCATTTGTCACAAATAATATTGTGAAAGGGACAAAGTGGCATTGTTCAAGTGTGTAAAGATAATTCTTTCTTTATGATAATTTGATTATGTTTTTCAGTTACACTCATGCATATTATTCAGAGTCGAAGACATTCAGACATGAGGATATTAGAAGAGAATATTTTGTGATGTAGTTACAAAAGACAACTCATTGCAAGCTCACATATCATATTTTACGGCTCATGATAGGTTGTCCAATGTTGTCAAGAGGATGATCAAGTCATCTACCATGTTCATATTAGAATATAATGTCTTCATACTGATGATGATGTATTTTGCAAAGTAGTGAATGATCATAAACATTCTTAGAGAAAAAGATGATTACCCAGGTTGCAGATGACTTTTAAGCAACATACTATAACACCTTAGGACATGTGCCCAACAATTATGTGTGTCCTTTAAACAAGTTTGTCTAGTTGAGAGAAAATTTGAGTGACTTGTTGTAAGTATCATCAAGTTTGTCTAATTGAGAGAAACCTTGAGTGATTTGTGTAAATATATTGGGGCTAAGAAAATATAAATGTATAGTCAAGTGTGACTAGAGAAATAAGATTAAGTTGAATGGTTGTTGAACTTACTAGATAAAATATCACAAGTTGTTAGAAGTAAACTAGCCCATGTTTGGTGAATCAGGATAAATATATTTTGTGTGATTTCCTTACCTTATCTTTTATTATTTTGTCATTTCACTAAATCACACTCTCATCCATCAACTTGAAATATAACTATGTTTTTGAACCTGCTCAAAACAAGGATAAGTTCATCATATTGATATAACATTATCAAGTTTTGTCTTAAGAAGTATTTTAAAGTACAATTTTTAAAGGGTCACAATTTAAATTTCTTATCTTGCGACAATTATATTTACTTTAAGAGATATGTATTTCTTGAATTTGATGCAATTCTTAACAAACTCAACATGGAAAAAGTTGGATCTTTCACCAACTAGTATTATTTAGACATCTTTCTCCTTTTGAAAATTGGAGATTAAAAAAAAAACAAATTCATACTTTTTTTACTATAAATACTAAATCATTATAAAATTTTCACTAACGCAATAATCGTTTATGTCTATAATTGACTCATGCACTAATAAAATTTTGTCTTTTTGAGTCGGTTATGTGTTCGAGTTAACAACAAATGACTTAAAAATCAAGTTGTTTTTAACTTGTTTCATAAACCGACTTAATAGAGCTTCGTCATATTAAGTCGATTCAGCTTAACCGACTTAAACATCATAAATTTAGTACAACACGTTATCTTTTTAAGTCAGATATTTTGATCAACTTACTTAATAGATATAGTTAAAATAATAATAATAATTTTTTTTTATATAAATTTCTCATTTTCTTTTTATGGTCCTAATCCATACAATATTTGGTATTAAATTTCAAATAAGAGTTTTGTATTTACAATCACAATTTTATATAACCATTTAGTAATCAAAATATACAATATCTCATATTGATACAAAAAAATGTATAGTACAAAGATGTATCCATTTCTAATTAATCTTGACAAAACGAAAAATAAAATTTAAATGTCCAAAAGAATGATACAGTAGATAGAAAAAAAAAAAAAAGAATTTAGCATATAGTTTGTTGGATAAGTTCTCTTAAATAATATGAAATTATCTAAATGAAATGATGACTATATATATCAAAATTATTATTATATATAAACAATACAAAAATAAAAAATTATAAAAAAAAAATTACTTATATAAATTTATTATTCAACAACTTGAACAACCATACCTTAAATGGTGGCATGAAACTCAGTTTGGCGATTGATGTGAAGTCAATAGCTTCAACTGTCTTTAAATCAGTTAAACAAAGAAATATTAATTTTTTATCTTAAATTGGTGGCTAATATAGCCGTTTTAATCGTGTTTAATCTATTTATAATTTTGACATCTATTTACAAATTTGACTTAAATATATTTCCACCTCACTTGTTAAGTCTGTTGGCACACAATCAACTTAACTCGTTGTGTTAAAAACTCATTTTTTACTAGTGATGATTAGAACATCTTATTAATACTCAAGACATTACTGCATAACAGGCGACTAAACATTATATATAATATTTCCTACCCATGTATTATCTATTGATAAAATTGAGCACATAACTATTGGTGAGGAAACCAAACACGTCGGCTAAGGACTTGATAGGATAAAAAGAGAAAAACCAAGAAAAAAAAGTCTAATTTGTTTTCTCTAAACACTTATGTGGGGTTTTCTTTAATGTTAATTAAGGTATTTAGGCTAGGTAGTTTGCTTATTTATAGAACTCGAAAGTCTTGGACTACACGCTTCTAATAACCTCTCACTACTCGTTTAGTGGAAGAGTCAATTATCTCTTATTCAAACATGTTTTTTATAGTCTGATCGAACAAAAGAGACATATACTCAACAAAGACTTTCAATTATTAATATTTGGATTATGAGCCATAGTACTCAACTACTAGGCTTATATGATTCTTGGGGGTAAGAAATCGATGTATTGAGCAAAATTATGACGAGTAAGAGCAAGATGTTTTATATCATAAACAACAATTGATATCCCTGCAAAGGATAAATTGAAAAGACTTGCAAGGGCGAGAAGATTAAATGAGACATGACATTCCAATATTCAACTAGTTGAATGCTATATCTATAAGATCATTCATACCATTAGGATGAGAATGGTATTAATTAAAGTTACAACCCATACATATTATTCCACCCGACGTATCTAATTAAAAATTAAAATTAGATATAAACATACATTCATTTAAAACTCTTTAATTTCTATCTTTTTCCTTCTAGCATATCACTAACATGGTCATTCTCTATTTCTTTTTTGTGTCATAATATTGATGAGGTATTTGAATGTAGACCAAAAATATTTTTGAGTTAACGTGAGTTGATAATAAGCATGCAATATTTGACTATACAAAATGAGCTGTTAGTCTGGACCAAAGACCTGGCATTGTATGATCTTATATATATGTTCTCCAAGGCAAGAGACATAAGGCTATATCCACTCAACTCAATCGTCGTACTGCATATACTAGTGAAATGATCAAGGGCAAGATGACATTACCAACCACGAACTTCCCCTCAAGACTACCACTTCTCCTACTAATCCTAACCACACATCTCTTCACCTCTTCACACTCAGAAAAATGCAACCCAGATGACAAAAATGCCCTCCTTCAATTCAAAAAACAACTAGGCAACCCAAACCAACTCTCTTCGTGGAACCCAACCACCGATTGCTGCAACGGCACATGGCAAGGTGTTTCATGCGACACCGATACACAAACATACCGTGTCAACAACCTTGATCTCTACAGCATCGACCTCCCTCAACCATACCCAATTCCCTCCTCCATAATCAACCTACCTTTCCTTTTCTACTTCTCTCTCTCCAACATCCCCAACCTCGTCGGAACTATCCCACCGTTCATCGCCAACCTCACCAATCTCCGTTACCTCTACATCAGCCAAACTAATATCTCCGGCGAGATACCCAACACGCTCTCACAGATCAAAACACTCGTAACCGTTGATTTCAGTTACAACAAACTCACCGGCCCCCTTCCGGCCATTCTTTCGTCTCTCCCCAACCTCGTCGGAATTACCTTCGACGGTAACCGACTCACTGGACCAATACCGGAATCTTACGGCTCGTTCTCGAAGCTATTTACGTCGTTGTCTATGTCGAGAAACCAACTCTCCGGGAAGATTCCGGCGTCGCTGGCGAATCTGAACCTGGCGTTTTTGGACTTATCGCGAAACGCGTTGGAGGGTGATGCTTCGGTGTTTTTTGGGTCGAAGAAAGAGACTCAGCAGATAGTGTTGGGGAATAACAAGTTTGCTTTTGATTTTGGGAAAGTTGGGTTGTCCAAGAATTTAGAGAAGTTGGATTTGAGGAATAATAATATCTACGGTACGTTACCGGAGGGACTGACGGCGCTGCAATTTTTGCATAAGTTGAATGTGAGTAGCAATAATTTGTGTGGTCAGATTCCATCGTTAAGGTTTGATGAGAGTTGTTATGCTCATAATAAATGCTTGTGTGGTTCTCCTCTACCAGCCTGCAAGACTTGAATGGCTTCATTAATGGGGCTTCATTTCAATATTAGTAGTAGTAATCAATAAAGGAAAGTTTGTTGTAGTTTTATAGTTATAATGAAAGAAAATAGAATACGAGAAAATAAAGGTCATTTTATCCGACAACAAGTGTCATTTAATAGCTACTATAAGCTAGAATACAACATGAAAACAATTCTAAAAAAAAAGAGAGAAGAATACAACATGAAGAAATGGGCTTTGGAAGAATACTCAACCCATAAGATAAGTTGTTCACTTGATGGTCCTAGGTCTATTAGATTGTGATTTAGATCTAGTGCGTTGGATCTTCTTTGAAGCCTCGGTACTTAATGCATACATCTTCACAGCAAATAACCCCTCGGGGAATCCTTTCTGATCCTGTTAGAATAAAAAAAGCAGCTCAAAACACAGAAGCAGTGAAATTGAAACCGACTGTGACAAAAGAGTCCTAGCCTTCTAGCAAGGCCGACCCAACTCGTGTCGAGGGCTAAAACAAGGTCTATAAAAAATAGAGAATAAAACAGAGTAATTTTTAATACTAATAACAATATTTTATTATAATTTTATTTAAATTTTATCTTTGTTTTTTGAAATGCAATGTATTTTTAATTAAATATGTCAATAATTGCATCTTTTTATAATTGTGAGACATTTTACTTGTTGTGCTACTTGGAACATTTTTATTTTTTTTAGGCCTAAATATATATGAAAAAATTATTACAGGGATAAACTTTGACGGTTTATCTCAGGAAAATTAATACGAAAGATTTAATAGTTAGGTGGTTAGTATTTAGGTAATGCCTTTTGATCCTAACCATTTGTCGCTTGTATAATCAACCTATAAATAAAGGTCCCCACTCTTTTGAAATGATCTTTTGGCAAAATTAGAAATTGAGTTATATCAAGTAATCTACTAGTTTGGGCCAACACGACTCTAATAACGACAAGGGGCCAATAAAATACATTGTTTATAAAATGAAAGGATATCAAAGATAAGCATCCCACTAGAACATTAACACGAGGAAATATCGTTTATTGTAGAACAATAAGCTGCACAGACAGTAAAAAGTAACTTTTCATGTTCTTATTAAAAAATACTTTCCATGTAACATTGCGTTTGCTAAATGTTTGACAAACTCCTTTTAAATGAATTTTATTTTATATAATTAATTTGGTTAAAGAATCCTAATGTTCAGCTGTGGCAAGTTGAACCTTGTCCAGCAATAAAAGGACAGTAAATTACCTTGACTCTGCACACATGCAAACCACACCTAGAAAAGAGTTCTCTGAAGTATGAATCAGATCTTGTAATGCTTCGGTCTTCATTATCAAGCACAAATCCTGCAAGGAACAAAGCGTTGATTTTAAAAACTACAGTATAAAGTAAAGTTCAACTAACTGGAAGTTAAGGCAATTTTTGGGAGTTTACTCGGATTGAGTAGAGTGGATTACAACGGAATGAATAAGTGAGGGGGAGCCCTCTTCATTGTTCGGAAGCCAATATGGTTAATGGAGTAAATTACAGATTTAACACCCAATATATCCTATTATTATTATTTACACCATTGCTAATCATTAAGAGAAATATTAACAACATACTCTTTTCATGACACCTTTTATCATTGGGTGGAAATCATGTGGGGCTAGCCCTTATTAATAATGATGTGACAGTGATACAAAAGAGAAAGTACTAACCCCTAGGCCTATTTTACAAATAGAAATTCTGAATCCACAAAGGAAGTAATGACATGCAAAGAAATACGGAAGCTATTCTTAAGATATCATCTTAGATAATATAAAGTCTAAACTTATTGAAGATATAATCATATGATGTTTTGAGATATCCTCTAGATATTACAACACCTACCTACAAGCTCAAGCTTACTAAGCATTAAACTTCTTAGAAATGAACAATTAAAAAGGAAAAGTAAGCACACAATTCTCCACAAAACATGATTGTGGAAACTCATGGCTCTGCAAAATCATTCCACTGCTGAGTTTCCAAAGATCCAGAGCTTTACCACTGTGCTTGATACCGGTACAAAACAGTTTTAATATATGGTGTTAAAAAAAATTTATGATCAAATGCTTGGTAAATTATCTAGCATGATTTTCCCTACGGTTTAATTAAAACCAGAAAAGTAATATAACTAGTTTTCAAGGTGTAGCTTCTCTTTAACTGATCTTATCTCAATGAAGATTATCTTGTGGTATAGTTCTAACGTTTTAACATTCATTTCTAAACATGAAACTGTTGCCCAATTCTATATATTAAAACTAATTCTTCATCACTATGCTTAGGACTCTGGATGTCTGAGGAACAATAGGAGCGGGTGAATATACAGTTTAAGACTAAATACAGCCAAGTTGAACATATAAGTTTCATAAATGCAACTCGAATGACATATAGGAAGTAAATCATTCAACATGATTGGAAAGACAGAAATACAACAAAGAGCACTGTACCAGATCTGGCAATATTCTCCTTCAGGACAAATAATCCACCTGGTTTGAGGCCAACCTATGTTAATGCCAACAGAGTAAAAACAAAGGATGAAAGTGAGATGTTTTTGTAACGTAAATCCAAGTTAGATAACAATAACGATAGGGATATTCTACATATTTTTGCAAATTACCGGAAAAGAAGCAAAGAAAAAAATTGACTCCACCAATCAATTGAGACAGTTTTAATAGTTTGAATTGAACAAAGACCACTACATGGTTACAAATTAAATTAACCTACGTATGTATATGGTTAAGAATGACCAATGAATACAGAAAATTATCAATCCTTAGAAGTGCTAAGCTTAATTACATACAAACTTCCAGAATATCAAATATTTCTGCATACCCAAATAGTTAGAGGTACAGTTTCTCCTATGACCTAATCCATTCTGATTTTGAAAATTTAGTGAGTAAAGTGACAACTTTTTTATTGTATAGAAACCAAAAGATTCCTACATAATGAAAAGTTGTTATATATTATACATATTTTTACAAATGGTTGCTGAATTCTTATCATGAAATCGCAAGTGAATAGTGCAAGACTTGCAAGTTAGCTAGCACCAACCAAAATCACATGTATTGTAAATGTGAGCCAAAACAATTCAATCATACTGGTAGATGAAGCTGAGCAGCTGAAGACTTAAGTAAATCCTTAATTCTACAGAATATTATTTTATCCAAAATTGATGGTCTTAAGTGTATATTTCCTGACTCCCAATTAATAAATCTTTCGATATGTATAGTCATAAATATAAATATTAATCAAATTAACGAGGACTTACCTTTGCCCTCTTGAAAAATGTAATAAAATCATCATCCGTGAGATGACCAATACACCATTGAATCCATATTACGTCATATCTTCCAGTATCTGGTGTAAAATCCTAAATCAAGAAAATGAAGAGGTACTCGATAACTTAACTTAAGAAAATGTCAAAAGCAAAACTAAAATTATTAAAGCCCAGACAAGTAATATGGGCATATTTTTTGGAAGTACTAAACTCTATTGGCTGTTTTCATGAAATTCAATGTGTGAGCAAGACACGTGTAAAGGGTCGCTCTGCACGCTCGATCAGAAAATGGTAATCTCAGCATCCAAAGTGTCATATTATTTTTGTTGTTTATATAGCATTCACTGTGACCAATTTTTATCATACTTCTACTCTATGGGTAATATAAGGCATGGAGATAACATGTTTGAATGTGAATTCTACACTCTATTTACATTCAATATTATCTCAAGTTCTCATTCATCTAACCTAATAAAAATACAATGCTGCCATTTATGTGAGGGTGAAGTACACACACCTGAAGAGGCACACAGTAAAAATTAACTGCTTTGTGCATATCTGAACTTGTATAACCTTCAGAGGTCAACGTTTCACGTGCAGCCTCTAAGAAGTGTGATACTGGCTCAAGAAGATCGACCTGAGTTTTAGAACAAACAAGAAAAAAATAAAAGATTATTAACTTAAAAATATCTCTAAAACATTCAAACATGAAAGAGTAACAGATTGATTTGAAAATAAAAATCATCGACACATGTCAGAGAGGTCACATGCATACAAGGGCATTGATGATAACAAAATAAATAAAAGTTAGACTGCATCTCTAACAAGCCATAGTAAGGAAAAAATTAATAGAAAAAAGAGGAGCAAAGGAAGAAAAAAAGAGGTGCATAAATTTGCATTTAGCAAAGCCACTAGGAGCAGAAACTAAGAGTCAAAACAGATTACTCACTATCCATGTTAAGTAGATGGTAATACAATAAGTACAATTAAACCACACCAGTAAGTATTTATTCATTAATAGAACAAGGTCATGGCTCAACCCGAACACAGCCTAAAAAATTTAAACTTATTAGGCTTGACCTAAAAGGTCACAGACCTACATGCCTTGTTTAGGTTACGTTATCCTCCACTTATGACATGAGCCTATATAAGCTAAATACAAACCCCTATAACCCAGGCCGTGACAAAAATTACTGCTGCAAATTTTAGATGCTTTGCAATATTACAATCTCTGCTTATTTCCCCTACCATTTTCCTTTTGAAAAAGATTATTTCCTGATATCCTGGAAGCTGCTAAATAGATTGCATTGGTAGCTAAATACACACATGGAGCAGGACTGAATGTATTCGATACAACTCGAGGTTGGTAGAAACAAAAGCTTCTCAAAAAGAAAGTTTTGAAAAAGACTAGCTGTTTAAGCCACAAACCAGGGTATGCATGAACTAAATCGCAGACCATAACAAGAGTAGTGCCACCAGCAAATAAAGTGTTATAATCATATGGTCAAAAAAGCTTCAACCCAGTAACTTATTGGCATTGCAAATACTCAAACAATAGATGCTAAACAAACTTTCTTTTAGAATCGCTGCATTGGCACCAATAACAATTACTCAAAATAAGTACAAGTTGATGAAGCGAAACAGAAAGGAAAAAAAAAAAGTTTGGAAAGGGACCTAACCAGCTGACAAATTCAAAGATAAAATATACATGTAAGCAAGGTAAAACTGACAAACCTCATTGAAATATCTTATTAATAGATTTTTGGTAACCCTACCAATGCCAGAACCACAATCTGAAATTGAAGAGTTAGCAAATCAGATACTCCAATAAAAAAAAAGTGAATATTAAAAAGCAGTTAGTGTAATTGCATATTGCATTTGAATGAAAGCAAAAAAAGATACCAAGAGCAACAAGTGGTTGGGTTTTGACATCAGGAGAAAAACGTTCAGATAAGAGAATGTTCAAGAACTCATCACTGCAATTAATATCAGGCTCATTCACATCTGGATACCCTCCTAATACTCCATCCACAGTTGCCTTAACACCCTGCTCTTAAAAACAATTCAAAAAACAAAAAATAACCAACTATGCCACTACAAGATCGCACTATCCAAATTTGTTTTATTTTTATTATTCACTGATTATTGAGGTTCTTCCAATCATAAAAAGCGAAGGAAGGGAAGTTACCTCCCAGTAAGAGACACCTTCGCGGTACCAGAGAGTCTTCTTATTGAGGTCGCCGGCTTGTTCATTCCACATCTCATCGGCAGTGTTGTATTCGCGGCCATTGGAATCCGAGCCGCCGGCGTCCATGCAGCTTATTTTCAGAATTAGGGGAAAAGAGAGATGACGCGAGTGACGAGTAGAGGCACTAATATTGTAACTTCTCCACAAAGAGTGACTTGGAACCCAACAACATAACATAACCCAGATTCTCCGAAAGGCACAACAAAATAAATTCTTCTTTTTTTTCCTATAATAACAACACAACGAGTAAATTCTAATTGTTATGGGCTAAATAATAAATAATTCTTTTTACAATAATAAATAATATTTAGTATAGAGTTTTTTTTTTTTCCTTCAACTAGAGGCTTTGTTGTTAGGGTAATGAGTTGTTGGGTACCCATTTGTCCAACAACTACAAGACCCAATATTACTCTATATTTGTTGTAAAAACACATATCAACACAAAGATCATTATTTCTACTATATTTATTGTAAAGAACCTTATACTATAAGTCACAAGGGTTATTCACCATATTCCACAACATTTTAATGAAGAATGCCTCACTCGTGAGGTTTTTTCTTGTACATTTTTACATCTAAAAATAACTATTTTTACTATAAATAATCAATATTATTTTAGTGCACTACAAAGTTTATCTCCTATTTTTATCATCTAAACTAAACTATAAAATATTATATGTGGTTTCAAATTTAAGAGATAAAACCAAAAAATATAAAAACCTATAAATTTGATTGTTGTCTTAATTTTTTTATATATATAATCTTGTAAAATTGCGACACATTCAATACACACGCACCAATAATCTCATTCCAAAACAGCTGAATGGGCCAAAAGTGAATGCAATGCAATTTGGAGCTACATACAAATTCAAATTTATATTACAACAGTGTAACGAAAAGTTAGCCAACAACATAAAATTTGGTAC
The DNA here is from genome assembly GCA_037974875.1 of Cicer bijugum. NCBI lineage: Eukaryota > Viridiplantae > Streptophyta > Magnoliopsida > Fabales > Fabaceae > Cicer > Cicer bijugum. The sequence goes on from JBBPBT010000036.1 coordinate 1,445,417, forward strand.
AACTACAACACAAGACATGCTTAAAACTACACTAACAATTTATATAGTCAAGATAATATATCAGAAGTCAAAACAGAGACAAACAATACTAGTTCTAAGGATTAAATCTAAAGAAAAATATCTGCTGATTTTGGGACTTATTTGAACTGAACACGTTTATGTCCCTTAACTCTATCTCCATGAGGTATTTTATGATTTGCAGATGGTAAAACAAGGCTAGCCTTGTAAGCCCTTGATACAATATTAAATATCTGATCCAAGCTTGGTTGCTCACTGTTTGATTGATCTGTGCACATTAATCCCAAGGATAGAACTTGTTTAATTTGATGCAAAGTTGTTTCAGTAACATTCATTCTCTCATCAATTATCTGATGCAATTCTGCATGATGAAGGGTTCTTATGTAGCTAATATATTCAGTATCACTTCCATCAAACTCCTTTTGAACCTTTTTGTTTAGTATCATCTCTAGCACAAATACTCCAAAGTTACATATCTCTACAATATAAAAAAAATCCAATTACCAAATAAGGTATTAAAACAAGAAGGAAAAAAATCATGTAGGAAGAAACATCGACTGTGCATGCTAATTCTCTATTATTCTTGGAAAAGACAGACATCAATTACGATACTAATACATAGTCATGAATAACAATTTGTGAATATTGAAATGGTTGAATGTAATCACATATGTCAATGTCGTGTTGATGTTTGACATAACACATGTCGAACACCAGACACATCTTTAATATATGAGGTACAATGCAACAACACATGATATTTTCACTGTATATAAATAAATTAATTGTTGTAAATTCTTACTTCTTCTATAGTTTTTTTTATCTCCAACTTGAAACCTTGAAATTAATGGTTCTTTCTTTTCAGATAATAAAATACTATTGGTCTTGAGATCATAATCAACTTCAGGCCATTCCTCTTGCAAATACAACATGCAATCAACAACTCCCATCAAAACTTTCACTCTATGATTCCATGATGGAGCTAACTCTAACAACCACATTTCAACATTCTCTTCCTTTGTCCATTCTGTTATAATAGCCCTGAATTTTCTACCTTTACACCATCCTAAAACCTTAACAAGGTTCTTGTGTTGTAACTCACACAAAATCTTACATTCCTCAACAAATTTATGATAACTATCCCTTGATATTTCATTCAAATACATCTCAATTTTCACTTTAGTTCCATCTCTTAAGACACCTTTATAGATATGAATAATATCACTCTTACCAACCAAATTCTCATTTGAATAACCAAAAGTTGCTGCTTTTAGAATTGCTGGTGTAAACTTCATACTTCTTTGAAACATTGTTGGAAGAAAATCAGGCCTTTGAAAACAAATCCATCCCAAGAAAATTACCATCAAAATTACAAAAACTGGAAAACCAACCAATAAAATGATAGCTTTTATAGTAAACCTTTTGTGATCAAAGAGAGCACCAGAATGAAGAAAACTAGAAGAATTAAACTTTTTGAAGAATTGTGACTCAGAAAGTTCACTCTCAGAAAAACAGTTATAAGAGAGGTTAAGAAAAGTGAGGTTAGTGAGTGGAGAGAAACTTTGAATTGGAATGTCACCAGAAAACTCATTGATACTTAAATCAAGAGACTGAATTTGTGTGCAATAAAGAACATCATTTGGAAAGCTACCCTTTATAGAATTATTAGAGAAATCAATGGATAGAACACTCAAGGGACAATATTTCCAAAAGAAAGTAAAAGACAAGTAAAGTGGAGCAATGTTTGGTCGGTTTCTAAGATCAATTTTTGGGAATGATTCAACACAATTGGGGTTGTTGGATTCATTGCAAAGATGGCTAGCAACAATAGAGTATTTGAATATTTCATCAAGATTGATAGTTGGAGAGGAAGTGCAGTACCTTAAAGATGGGTTTTTGAGACAGTTGTTGATGATTGTAGTGTTGAAATCTGGTGGTGGGTGTAAGTTTTTGAGGTCTTGTAGGACTGTTGCACATAATGTTGTGGGAAATAATGATGATGAAGATAAAATTATTATTAATATTATTATGGGAAGAAAGAGGAAGCATGTTGATGAAATGGTAGCCATAATTGAATGAGTTAGTTACTTTTTAGGATACATGATTTTGGAACAACAATTGGGAAAGGAAACTAATTTAGGGGATGATTGATAATAATAACTGTCTTGTTTGTCACTTGTTACAAATCAACCGTAAGCCTAAGCCAATAGACACCGAGAGGACTAAACAATCTCACATACATCATTATTTAATAACTACATTTAAAATTAAATTACCACGTAAATAATTTTTATTTTGGTGCAAATAACCAGAAAATAGATGGTCATTGTGAACGTAAACAAATTTTATATTAACGATGAATATAAACATTTAATTTTACTAGTGTAAATTTTTTAACTTCCAATACATGATGGAATTTCTTCTCCTTCAAATTAATAGGAAACCAAAATTAGATGGAATTTCTTTTACAAATACTTTAATTTATTTAGAGTTAAATAAATTTTGTATCATTATAAATATTTTATATTTTATTTTTAGTACGTCTTAAAAATTTGTTGATGTCACGTCACGGCTACACATGTGGCAATATAGACGAGCACTTTTTTATTTGACTTTGGATTAAAAAGTTATTTTATATTATTTAAAATATAAAAATCACTTATTATATTAAAATCTTCTATTTATTTTCATGTTATAATATTTTTTTATATATAAAAGTAACTTTCATTCAAATGTTAACATAAAGATATATTACAATTAATTCATTATAGATTGGAACATTTTCATCGTAACGATACATATAAATATTTTAAACAAAAATTTAACACTAACAATCAAATCAAGCGTAATGCATATTTGCTTGTGTTAGCTCATCGATTATAGGTGATTTATGTAATTCATTCTTACAAAATATATTTGGAAGATGCCGAATATCTCTCTTTTATAAACATAAACCCTTGTGAAACTTTATCTTTAATTTGCGTGGTATTTGAGTTTTTTCAATAACAACCAAATTTCTATCTGCTTTGGTTGCCACTTTAGCATTTTTTTGTTTTACATCATCGATTAGTATTGTAAATTTCACAAATTTATTAATTATTAGTATCAGTCCATATGTTGGACGGGAAAAAAATATTTATAGTTAAAAAGATTTTAAAAAATATAATCCTTAAAAAATTTTGGGGGCTTAGTAAGCCTATAAACTCAATATTTCAATTTAAGAAAAATGATAATTTTTTTTCTTTAAAATTTTTCGGTAAAAAATTATTTACAAATTTTTTTCATAAAATATTTTTTATTTTTTTCACAATTTTTCAAAAAACATCCAAAAAAACGAATTTTTCTCGATTTAAAGATGATGTTTAATCGCCAATTTGTTATTATAGTTTGATATGATGTTGTGACAATGTTCACGATGAAAAGGTGGTGAGTGTAAAGAAATTAAAATTAAAATATTATATAAACACACAAAAAAAATTAAAATGTAAATAAATTGAAATTTTTAATATACTATTAAAAAATTTCATTTTAACCGTCATATTTAGCATTGGTTTTTGACTCCAATGCTAGTTAGTACGCACTAAAAAAATTGTGATTTTTTTAATCATCAGCGTCAGTTTAACTATCGCTAAATAAAATATAACAAATTATTTTTTATTTTTGTCACCGTTTTAGCATCAGATAGGCTGACGCTATTTTGTGTGATTTCTAAAGTTAATTTTTTTTTTTATCTTATTTGAAAAGTTTAAATTATTTCAATGATTTTTTATATTAAGGGTTACCAAAAGTTTAGTACATGTTTCTTCCCTCAGGTGTCTCATATATATATATATATATATAATGGAAAAGATTCTTTATTGTTTTACTTTTTAATTGTTGACCATAATGTAGGTTTGTCCAACGCTATATTATTAATAAAGTTAATTTTTAATTAATTATCTACTTTTATTAGTTGATTGTAGTATTGGTCTAGTCGACCCTAACTAATTCGTTGACTACAACTTGTTGACTTTAGTGATGGTCTATCTGACGCAATTAAATTTTTTTCAAATGACGTGTCAATAAATATAAACTAACGTCAGATGTTCTATATTACTGATAGCATCGACTTAGAGTTGAGTTGATCGACGCTATATTAGTGTTGGATGGTATTCAATTGAAGTTATGTATTAGCTTCGACCGATTTAGTTTAGGTTAAACATCGATGCTAAATCAATGTTAGTATCTGCTTCTGACCAACACTAAAATCAATTTTTCAAATAGTGATAAATAAGTTATTTTTTATATTTAAAATAATAGTTTAGTCAAAAAACTTAAAATAATTATTAGTAAATTTTTTAATGGGATATAAACAAAAAAAAACACACCATGTGTCAACTGTTGACCCAAAAAAATTGTGGAATATTGTTTTAAAAATAATTTAAAGAAGCTAAAATATTATATTTAAAATTTTATATTATGTGATATTTATGGAGATAAAAATTTATTTAACCTATTTATTTATATATACCGCTGTTTTGTATTTGTCGAAATATTATTTTAAGATTTAAATAAGTTTTTAGTTTTTTAAATAATATTATTTTTTATTTGAATACTAATAAAAACATTTTTTTATCTCTATAAATATACATTCCTTAATTTTTGTATTTTATTTTTAGTCTTTGTATTTTTTTTAATCCTTATAAATATACACATGTATAGTTCCACGT
>JBBPBT010000036.1:1481806-1502521 GCA_037974875.1 Cicer bijugum
TTAATAAATATAAAAAATAACGAGACAAAGATTTGTCATTGATATATAAAAAATCACATGACAAATATATGTCATTAATAAATATTTATATATCATGCATAAAAAATATCAAATAAATATTTGTAAGTGATATATAAATATACACACAAATCATGAGATAAATATTTTTTTGATATATATAAAAAAAACACGCAACAAATATTTGTCTGATAAATATTAAAAAATAAAGAGACAAATATTTTCCACTAATACATAAAAGAACAAGATAAATATTTATCATTAATCTAAAATTACATAAGTTATTTGTTCCTAAATTTTTTTTGTTTATAATCCTTATAAAAACTTATATTTTTCATTTCACATCTATCATCGTTACAAAATATATGAGACAAATATTAAAATAACGCTAGATAAATATTTATAATTGATGCTTAAAAAATAAGTTTAATTGCAATTTTGGTCTTCCTATTTTAGCTGAATCACGATAGTAGTCTCTCCATTTTATTTACCCCTAGTTTTAGTCACCAAACAGAATTTTTATTTAAAATTTGATGAAATATCATTTTTTTAAAGTTGCACTACACCAATTATGATCATAGATTTCAGTTACAATTGTTGTACCACGAGATCTTGATGCATGATCTGACTTAAATAGGTGGAAAAAAATTAATCACATTTTGGACCAAAACTTTGTTTGGGAGACCAAAATCGAGGAGAAATAAAATGAAGGAACTACGTTCGCGATTCAGATAAAATAGGAGGACATAAACTGAAATTAATCCTAAATAACATATCACAAATATTTATCAGTGATAAATATAAAAAATCGCAAGACACAAATTTATCATTGAAATATAAAAAATTAAGTGACAAATATCTACCATTATGAATATTTATAAATCATATATAAAAAAACACATTATTTCTTTAATATTCTTTTATATATATTTGATCCTTACAAATGTATGTGATTTTGATTTTAGTCATCATAATTTTATTTATTTATTTATATCTTTGTAATTTCATTTTTTTTAAATAACCTTATTTACATTTTTTTAATTAAAAAAATTGATGATGCAAATATTTGATGATATGGAACATGCTGACTCTATCATTAATGATAATTGAACATTATTTAAATTTAAAATTAAATTCATTTCATTAAAAATCCAAAACTAATTACATAATAGAAAATTTTGGTCATCCTCAACTCTAAAAACACAATAATGTCCGTCCTCAACCCACATATTCAAAGATCTAAATTCAAATCAAATTAATTAATTTCCCATGATAATTCATCCAACCCAAATGGTTTCAACAACACCTCAAGCTCTTCAAACCTCTGTTGTTGTAGGAGCCGAGCCATGAACTCGAGCAACCCTTCCAATGCCTGTGCGCGTTGAGTGTCAAACTTGGGCTGATTAGAATCGGCAAATGAATGGCATGAAACATCACAGCAGTAGTTGCCTCATGTTCGGACCATTCATTGCGATATGATACTAGAGCACTATTGATAGGAATACTAACTTTGTTCAGAACTTGGATTGTACACTTGTCCTTTGTGATTGAGGAATCAACCACATTCCTTGGGGTACTAAAAGAGCACTGACATGAATGATCGCGGGGACGAATGCTTATGGAGAAATAAATGAGTTTTATTTAAATTTAGATCTTAAAATAAAATAAATGGATTAATGATGAACATTATTGTCTCATCAACATTTTTTGATTAAAGAATATAAATAAGGTTGTTTTTTTATTATAAAAAACGTTGAAATTTCAAAAATATATAAAAAATAATTTACGAAAATTAAAATCAAAATAACATATATTTATAAGACCAAACCGGTATATAATCCTAGGACCAAACCGGTAAATAACCCTTTGTAATAGTGGATAATACTTGATAGAAAAGGAATTTTTGTTACTTGAAAAATAATTATTATAACACATTGGTCGTGGTTGCAATTTGCAGAATTAAAGATAAAAACACCATCATGAGAATAGCCAAGTTACGAAACTAACGAACGAGCCGAACAGATGAAAGGTGTTTCAAAGCGGTTAATGTTGTTTCGAACAACCTGGTCGCGTAGTTGTTCACGTGTTGCATTCCCACACAACGTGGCCCCTGAAACTAGTTCACTACTCAATCACTGCTACAACAAAGACCTTCCCAGAGCCATGCAAACCTTGGATGCCATGGAGAGACACGGAGTCTGTGCTGATGCAATAACATATTCTGAGCTCATCAAGTGTTGCTTGGCTCATGGGGCTGTTAGAGAAGGAAAACGCGTTCATCACCATATATTCTCAAATGATTATCAACCAAAAGCGTTCTTGATCAACACTCTTCTCAATATGTATGTGAAATTCAACCTTCTGGAAGAAGCACAGATACTGTTTGATAAAATGCCTGAACGGAATGTTGTTTCCTGGACAACTATGATATCTGCTTTTTCTTGTGCTAAACTTAATGATCGAGCTATGAAGCTTTTGATTTTTATGATTAGGGATGGTGCCAGGCCTAATAGTTATACTTTCTCATCCGTTTTGAGAGCATGTGAGAGGTTATGTGATCTCAAACAGCTGCATTCTAGCATAGTGAAAGCAGGGTTGGAGTCTGATGTTTTTGTTAGGAGTGCTCTTATTGATGCTTACTCGAAGTTGGGTGAGTTGTCAGAAGCTCTAGGTGTTTTTCGTGAGATGGTGACCGGAGACTCTGTTGTTTGGAACTCCATTATTGCTGCTTTTGCTCAGCACAGTGATGGGGATGAAGCTCTAAACTTATACAAGAGTATGAGGAGAGCAGGGTTTCCGGCTGATCAGTCGACACTCACAAGTGTTTTGAGAGCATGTACTGGTTTGTCATTGTTGGAGTTAGGGAGGCAGGCACATGCACATGTGTTGAAGTTCGATCAAGATCTTATTCTTAGCAATGCACTTTTAGATATGTATTGTAAGTGTGGTAGTTTGGAAGATGCAAAATTCATTTTCAATCGAATGGCTGGTAAGGATGTAATCTCCTGGAGCACCATGATTTCTGGGTTGGCCCAGAATGGTTTCAGCAACGAGGCCCTCAATTTATTTGATTCTATGAAAGTATCAGGTCCAAGACCAAACTATATTACAATTCTTGGGGTTCTGTTTGCGTGTAGTCATGCAGGGTTAGTAAATGAAGGTTGGCACTATTTTCGCTCTATGAAGAACCTTTACGGGATAGATCCTGGTAGAGAACACTATAGCTGCATGCTTGATCTTCTTGGAAGAGCAGGGAAGCTTGATGAGATGGTTAAGTTGATTCATGAAATGAACTGCGAGCCAGATGTCGTGACGTGGAGGACTTTACTTGATGCATGCAGAGCCCATAGGAATGTGGATTTAGCCACATACGCTGCTAAGGAGATTCTAAAGTTGGATCGACAGGATACAGGAGCCTATGTATTGTTATCTAATATTTATGCAAATTCGAAAAGGTGGGATGATGTTGCAGAAGTTCGGAGGACTATGAAAGCAAGGGGGATAAGGAAAGAACCTGGATGTAGTTGGATTGAAGTCAATAAGCAAATACATGCTTTTATTGTGGGAGATCAATCTCATCCTCAAATAGATGAGATCAATAGAAAGTTAAGCCAGTATATTCGAAGACTAACTGATGCTGGTTATGTTCCTGACACAAATTTTGTGCTACAAGATCTTGAAGAGGAACAGAGTGAATACTCCCTTCGACACCACAGTGAAAAGCTGGCAATTGTTTTTGGTATTATAAGCTTTCCAAGGGAGAAAACTATTAGAATATGGAAGAACCTAAAGATCTGCGGAGATTGTCATATATTTGCAAAACTTGTAGCAAAGCTAGAGCAGCGGCACATTGTTATTAGAGACCCTATTCGATATCATCATTTTCAAGATGGGGTCTGCTCATGTGGTGACTATTGGTAACAGATAAGATGCGCAAGACAGAATCTATACTACCATTAAACTCAAAACAGCATAGATACATCCACAAGCAGAAAGCTTGCAGCAGTGGCATTTCTAATAGTTAATATAAGCTTATTGTTTCCCGTTTTCTTTATTTGCTTTTGCATAAAAATAATAATTAAATCACAATTCTGATCCTAATTATTAGCAAATCAATACAAGGGTCAACATCTGTACTATCCTTGTTACAGTCATTAAACGCAATTACAAAGAAAAATTTCATTATGACTTAGATATGAACTACGTAAACCATTGATGTAAATTTTTCTTCGATCATTCTGTTTCTTATACATGTAAATTATTCTTGCAGGTTATGATCTGAAGTCTAAAAGTCCACATTATTTCATTATTTAAGTCTTTTTTGGGAAGGCAGAGGCTCTTTCTAAGGTAAGCGCTCTTATTTAAATGCTATGCTCGGTATAGTTAATACAAATTTTTTGTTGCATCCTTACTCAAGGGTATGTTTAATGATAATTTTGTATTGTGTTTTTTGGAACTCAACCAATTAGTCATACATTTTTTTCGTTTTGAAGTCACTTGGCTGCTTTGGTATTGGCCTTTTTCGGCTTTCCTGCAGCAACACATTTGGGCAGAATCGTTACATAATAATTTCTAGCTACACATTTAGACTTTAGAGGCTTTGACAAAAATGAGGGTTATATTGAATTGTTTCATAATTTGTTGATGAGATTTTTTTTCTACGAAATTCACTCTTGTAACACTGGAATATTTTCATGACTTAGCTTTCTATCCATAGATGATTCAGAGGGGGATCTCTTGGTATGATGAAGGTTTATTTGGCGATGCTATGTGTATTTTGGCTAGGGAAGGTTTGGCATGTGTTTGGAAAGCACTACGGTGTAGCTGTGTGTTGCGATTGAAACTTGGAGCTTCAGTTAACTGTGCATTGGAATTGGAAGTCTTCGTACTGCAGTTTCAAACACACAATTTGATGGTGGTTACATCACTTAAAATGCAGGGGCAATGATTGTCGTCAAGAGTAAAGGAGAACGATGGCTGCTCATAGTCAATGGGAACTATGCCAGTTTTTTACCACTACTGAATCATTGATGGTTGGTAATATTTTTGAAAATTGGTATATGATAAACGAGATGATCCATGTTCTGATATCTTATCCGAAGAATGATAATCCTGAATATAACTTGTAGTTCTGTCAATAACAATAATGTGATATACAGTTTGAATAAACAATTCATTGTCACAAGTTTGAAAGGTACGATGGCGACTCTATGGAGGTGATCATAAACCAAACTGTGATATAGCCGCTACCGTTTATATGCATGTGCACTTAGGGTGGGAATAGTCAGGGTGAAGCTAGTCTTGGCATAAATAAGTTTGTTCTGTTCAAATAATTCAAGGTTTGAAACATTGATATTTATTATTTTAGTTGCGAATCACATCATGTTCACGGTATGAATAATACTAAAAACACATTATTTAACACACTTTTTTATACATTCTCTTTTATTGATTAAATCTATAAGAGTACCTCAAAATTCATACAGGACTCCTGTGATTTTGTGGAATTTACATGAATTTTAAATAAAAAAATGTATTAAAAAATATTTAGCCTGCACTCTTCTCAAGCATTAATGTCCTTACTCGATAGGTAGGTTTGCTTTTACATATAGCTTGTAAACACACCCAGTTACAAATGAGAAGCAAGTAATAAAGAAATACTATATCTTTATCTTTTCCTGAATCGCTAATCAATCGTGTATCAAATTTCAGCATGAGATTTACGTTCTTTTTAGTAGCCCAGAAGCTCTAGGTGCTGCCATATTTTTATTTTTGTTGGTTTTAACTTTGCCATTTTTGACATTAAAATAAACATTGATAAAAACTTTGTACGATTTCATCCATAGTAATGGAGGAAACTTAAATTCGTCTCCTTAACTACACGACACAAGACCGTTGCCATGTTTTCATCGACTTCGAGCTAATGATAATAATCAAAAGACAGCACAAGAGTGTTAATGCTAGCCTTAAGCATCTTCAAACATTTTATTCCGGCTTCTATTTTTTTATTTATTTTCATGCTCTCTTGTGATAACCTATTAATAATAGCTTCTTCATATTCTTTTATTATATTTTTATTTCCTCGACCGACATATAGAACTCATTGTGAGTTTTGAGTTTTGACAATTCCTAAGTTGTTGTCAAATGTCCAAAGAAACATACCGACTCATTTCCGCAAGTAATAACCCGCATTTACACTAACACTTTACCAAATGGGAAAATCTAGTTGTTTTGTCCATTCTTCTAGTGTTTTTCTTCTTCTGCTTGTTTTTAATGTCTCTGTTTCAGAGACAACATCAACAGTAGAATCATTGTACACCTCTTTCATTCATTGTTTAACAAACCAAACAAAATCTTCAGACCAATTCTCACGCACACTCTTTTCTCAAACCAACGCTTCTTTTTCTTCTGTTCTCCAAGCTTATATTCGTAATGCTAGATTAAACACCACTTCAACTCCAAAACCTTTACTAATCATCACTCCTCTTCAAGAATCACACGTCCAAGCTACTGTATTTTGCTCCAAAACCATTGGCATTCAACTCAAAATAAGGAGTGGTGGACATGACTTTGAGGGTCTTTCATATGTCTCCAACCAACCCTTCATTATTCTTGACATGTTCCAATTCAGAAATATCAGTGTTGATATACAAAACGAGGTTGCCGTGGTTCAATCTGGCGCCACTCTTGGTGAATTTTATTATAGGATATGGGAGAAGAGTAAAGTTCATGGCTTTCCTTCTGGGGTTTGTCCTACTGTTGGTGTTGGTGGCCACTTCAGTGGTGGAGGGTACGGTAACATGATGAGAGAATTTGGGTTATCAATTGATAATATTATTGATGCTAAACTTGTTGATGTTAATGGTAGGATTCTTGTTAAGAACACTATGGGGGAAGATCTTTTTTGGGCTATTAGAGGAGGTGGAGGATCAAGTTTTGGTGTTATCTTATCATATACTGTAAAGTTGGTTCTTGTACCTGAAGTTGTTACTGTTTTTCGCGTTGTGAAGAATTTGGATCAGAATGCAACTGAGCTTGTTTTCCAGTGGCAGCAAGTTGCGCCGCATACCGATGATAGGCTTTTCATGCGTCTTCTCTTGCAGCCTGTGAGTTCTAAGGTTGTGAAAGGGGAGATAACAGTTAGAGCCACTGTTATGGCATTGTTTCTTGGAGGAGCTGATGAAATTGTCACACTCTTGGGGAAGGAGTTTCCTTCCCTTGGTTTAAACAAAGAAAAATGTTCTGAAATGAGTTGGATTGGTTCTGTGCTTTGGTGGGCTAGTTTTGGCAATGATTCAAAACCAGATGTGCTTCTTGACAGGAAAATCGACTCGGCAAAATTTTTCAAAAGGAAATCTGATTATGTTCAGGATCCAATTCCAAAAGATGGGTTGGAAGGGATATGGAAGAAGGTGATTGAATTGGGAAAAGTAGGATTGGTTTTCAATCCTTATGGTGGAAAAATGAATTTGATACCATCTAATGCTACCGCGTTTCCTCACCGTGAAGGGAATCTGTTCAAGATTCAGTATTCGGTGAATTGGGAGGAACCTGGAATTGATGTAGAAAATAATTTTACAAATCAGGCTAGAATGCTATATAATTACATGACACCTTTTGTGTCCAATAATCCAAGAAGAGCCTTCTTAAATTATAGGGACCTTGATATTGGTATCAATGATTTTGGAAATAGTAGTTATGAACAAGGGGTTGTTTATGGAGTGAAGTATTTCAATAACAACTTTGAGAGGCTGGTCAAGATCAAAACCGCAGTTGATCCAGAAAACTTCTTCAGGAATGAACAGAGTATTCCAACTCACCCTGGTAAGTAATAGAGGATGGAGTTATGAAAATGAATACTGATTTGATGCACTTGTTTGTTCCTTGTTATTATTAGTTCCTACTGTTTTTGGAAATAATTTGATTATAATAATAGTTTGGGTTTAATTAATTCAAGAGATTATCCTTCATTTCCAATATATTATTTTACTATTTCATATGATTTTATTGATTGCAAATACGTGAGGTCATGAAGCAATTTCAGTGGATCCAATGACTGGAATTATTTGACTTAGGCAAACAATTGTTGGTGCAACACTTAATAGATTGTTTAGTAAGCAAGATCCGTGCAAGCTGCGTTTGCTTTTTATTTTTTATGCTTTTGGTTCCAACCAGAATAGATGAAAAAGGGCAGAAAATACATTTTAAATCTCATCATTCATTTCCTTATCTTGACATTTTTATTCTTATCCAATTATACCATGCATATGCTTGAACTTATTGCAATTTTGCAACCATGAAATTTTTGGATTTTCTTTTTCAACTTGACTGATGTTACTCACTATGATGTCAGGCACTGACTCATGTCGGACACTAGACACACCTGCAATTTGAAGTGTCAGTGCTGCATAGACTATTCATCATTCTAAATGATATCTTTAAATAACAATCAGTTCTATCCGGCCAAAGAAAATAAAACCTTTGTTACTAGTGATATTAATTCTGCTTCATTGTACTTTCAGAAAACAGAAGATAACTAGTCAATATCTTGATATATTGATCTTTTCTAATGAAACATAGTCGCAGGATTCATTTTTGAATGCTTTTCCTTCACTGATTGCAGGTTTTGACTCCGGTGCCGGTACTTCTGGTGCAGACAAATTGTTACTTTCCAGCTTGTATAGGAAACTTATGGTAAAGGTGTTAGTTGTATGGTTTCTCATCCTTGAATTGTTCATCTGATTGTTGTAATTATACATGCACATATTTAGATTAAAACTTTATAAAATGAAGCTAAACTCTTCTATTTATTTGATTAAAATCTTAAAAGTGTGTTTGCAAAGAAATTTGTCACCAAAAATGGGTATGCCACTGTCAGTAGATCAGTAACAATCACATTGGCAACTGGTTTCGGTTGAGAAAGAAAAGAAATACAATGAATTTCATACAGATGTAACTCCTCTATGCTTACATATTTATGCGTTTAGAAAATGCTCAAAAAAGTCTTAGAATTTTAATTAAGTTTAACTCAATTCACAAAATCGACCTTTAAACACTAATTTGATCATATCAATAATTGATATGGGATCTCAACATAAAATTTAGTATCTTGGTTTGACTTGTGACCGATCTCAAAATAAAATATAATGATCATCACTCCACTAAAAATAAGTTGATCAATAGGTACGTTCAAAATATTATGGATATTATGAGATTGCATATGATTTATATTAAGGGGCGAATCAGTTCCTACAATTATAATACATTGATCAATAGGAACGTCCAAAATATGTGGTTATGACTTATGAGGTTGAATGTAATTTATATTATGGCACGAAAAAGCTCCCACAAATAAAATACAAGGCTACATGCTTTAAAAAAATTTCTTGAGATGCCCTCAACATTTAAAAATTGTGTTTAGTCCATATTCTATTATGTAGTTTTCATATAATATATTTTTAATCTTAAACAAACATCTAACCAGAGTGAGTTGTGGTGATGATAGAGTCACGTTTCTATAGACAGAATCAAAGTGCTATCCTCAAAGAAATACCAATTGTTACTGATATTGCTGCGGACAAGTATTGCACCAGAATTTTTATATAGTATATTGTGATTTGGGAAATGTTTGTTTTGTGCTGTTTTTCTTTTTCTTTTCCCAATGAAATGCAAATACGCAGTGAGATATATGCATGTTGCTTCTGAGCCCACTGTGAGAATAAAGTTCATCAATAATATAGAAAATGATCACTGTAGTAGACAGTGACACGCACTGTTAGCCTTTTTGCCATGCTTTCCAGATGCACTTGAATGAGCTGGCATAAACTAAAAATGTCACAACTTGTGCCAATATAGCTGAAAAATTATTACTCACTAAAGACATAACTTATGTGGTCCAATATGTCTTGTTTTGTATGAAGTTCAACCCTCTATCACCCTTATCTTATGTGACTACACTTTCCAGAATAACAATGGATAAGTCAAATCCTCTGCCATTTCTCTCTGTTATGATTCTTCTTCTTCTTCCACATGTTTCTAATTCTCAAGCAGCCCCATCAAGAGATTCCATTTTTGTAACTTTTCTTCAGTGTCTTAAAAGCCACACAACCCAACCAGATCAAGTTTCAAACATAGTCTATGCCCAAACCAATGCATCATACACCTCCATTTTTCAAGCCTTTGTTAGAAATGCAAGGTTCAACACCCCCTCCACCAGAAAACCATTACTTGTTGTCACCCCTCTGCATGAAAACCAAGTACAAGCCACTATAGTTTGCTCCAAAACCATTGGTCTTCATCTCAAAATCAGAAGTGGAGGCCATGATTTTGAAGGTATTTCATATATCTCTGAGGTACCCTTTATTATCCTTGACATGTTCAATTTTCAGAACATCACCGTCGATATACAAAATGAAATCGCTGTGATTCAAACCGGTGCAAGTCTTGGACAAGTTTACTATAGGATATGGGAGAAGAGTAAAGTTCATGGCTTTCCTGCTGGAGTTTGTTCAACTGTTGGTGTTGGTGGTCACTTAAGTGGAGGAGGGTATGGTAATATGATGAGAAAATTTGGGTTATCAATTGATAATGTTGTTGATGCTAAAATTGTTGATGTCAACGGTAGGGTTCTTGACAAAAACGCTATGGGGGAAGATCTTTTTTGGGCCATTAGAGGTGGTGGAGGAGCAAGTTTTGGAGTCATTTTATCATACACCGTTAAACTAGTTTCTGTACCAGAAAAGGTTGCAGTTTTTCAAGTTGACAAGACTTTGGAGCAGAATGCAACTGATCTTGTTTTCCAGTGGCAACAAGTTGCTCCACACACTGATGATAGGCTTTTCATGAGACTAGGTTTGCAGCCTGTGAGTTCAAACATTTTAAAGGGTCAGAAAACCATAAGAGCTTCATTTCAGGCTTTGTTTCTTGGAGGAGCTGATGAACTTGTGACACTCTTGGAGAAAGAGTTTCCTTTGTTGGGACTAAAGAAGGAAACTTGCAAGGAAATGAGTTGGATTGAATCTGTTTTTTGGTGGGCTAATTTCAATGATGGTTCCTCCTTAAATGCATTGCTTGAAAGAAACCATTACAAAGTTCATTCCAGCAAAAGAAAATCTGATTATGTACAATCACCAATTCCTAAAGATGGGTTGAAATGGATATTGAAGAAGATGGTTGAACTTGGAAAAGTTGAGCTTGTTTTCAATCCTTATGGAGGAAAAATGAACGAGGTTGCTTATGATGCTACACCATTTCCTCACCGTGCAGGGAATCTATACAAAATTCAATATACTGTGAGTTGGGAAGAAAAAGGTGATGATGTAGAGAAGAGTTTATTAAGTCAGATTAGAATGTTATATAGTTACATGACACCATTTGTGTCAAAGAATCCAAGAAGTGCTTATGTGAATTATAGGGACCTTGATATTGGTATTAATAGACATGGTAAGGATGATTACAATGATGGAGTGGTTTATAGTATCAAGTACTTCAATAAAAATTTTGAAAGGTTGGTGAACGTTAAGACTAAGGTTGATCCTGAAAACTTTTTCTGGAATGAACAGAGTATCCCAACACTTCCAAACAAGGCATAGGCTGACCGACAAACGACAGATTGAATTCATTATATTGACTTTTGTTTCTTTTGATCCTATCTGTATTCATGTACTAGCTCAGTGTTATAATAAATATAAATATAAAATGTACATATTTATTTGTCTTATGATGATTAATATAAATATAAAAAAATGTACATATTTTGTTCATCAAACAAACGAATGAAAATATCTTACTAAAATAGTAAATTTAACAATAATCGAAAAATTAAGTTTAACAGCTACTCAAAAACATCTAAAGAGCAAACAAATATATTGAAAGCACAATGTGGGGCTGGAATTTGTGGATGCAATCTTTAGACACAAAAACAGGAAAGTTTTGGTATATTTGATAATAAAAAATTGTAGTAATATAACACTGAGTTTGAGGACCGGCATTTAAATTGTACAACCAGGTCTTTAGCATATGCTCTCAAATAGTCACACCCCAATTTTTTTATATAATATATCTTAAATTTTGAAAAATTATATCAGAATTCTTAAAACTTAATTGCGGTTTTCATCTTATATTATTATTAATTTACGGAATTAATTGTTTTATTTTAAAAATTAACACTTTTAGTTTTTTCTTTAAATTTTTTGTTACAAAAAATGATGATTTAAGATATTTTTAATGACATAACATACAATTTTATGATATATAATTATCTAGATATATTAATTATTCATATGTTATTAATTAAATTAAAAATATAAAAAAAAATTGAAGTTGAAATTGAAGTTTTTAAATTTCATTGTTGTTAATCATTGTATTAAATATCACGTTATTTAAAATATTTCATGTCATTATTTTTTAGTTAAAAAATTATATAAATAAATCAAAACTGTCAATTTTTAAAATAGGGAGACCAATTTCGTGAACTAGTAAAAATATAGAAACTAAAATTACAATTTAACCTATCTTTAATTTTTTAGATTTTGACCACTCTAAAATTTTATATTTGCACTTTATGTCCAAAATATTCAAATTCTGAAATAACTCTCATAGTTCCGCTACACACTTCTCTCTATCATCCCTTCAATCAGACTAAACTTAATTTGTCTTAACTCTCATCTCATCTCCACATTGACCCAAAAAAAATAATTTTATTTTCTCACTTACTATTTGTGTAGATTTTTTCTCCAAATTCCAAGACGCTCTAGAATCGCGACCCAACCAATAAAGAAGATTGATTGTGTTAGAATATTGAATAGGTCAGAGGTTTGTGATATTGATATTAAGAATTTGTTTAACATTGTTGATTTAATGATTTTAGAAACTCATTAGCAATTAATTTGATATTAGAATTTTAGATCTTAATAACTCTGATTTTGTGATTTACAATAATACTAATAGATCCTTGTTGGTAACCTATTAAATCGTTTGTCGATAAACACTATGGAGTTGATCATTAACTGACACAATTGTGAGAAATTTCAAGTTTTTCTGCTATGCCTTATATGATTAAAAAGAATGATTCTGGATATGAGAAGAGTAAGAATTTTTTTTTTTGTTGAAGAGTTTACTCAATCTCAAGCAGAAGCTCTTGATAATTTTTTTTTTATAAAAGAACCACTAATTTCTGTTGAAAATCATAATATTGATATTGAAATTCTTGATAATGTGCCTATTGAAAATGATGATGTTGATAATGATAATGATAATGATAATGATAATGATGATGTTGATAATGTTCTTTGTGATGATAACGATGATGTTAATTTGAATAATTCACTTGATAATAAAAATGACAATGTAGAGCAAACAAATTCATTTGAACATTGGTTTGATGTATATGATTAAGAAATTAGAATACTCTTGATTCTAAAAAAATAATTTTTTAATTATAAAAAGTTTTAAAAGAGATTTTTCCATTGTAAAATGTCTTGACGATAATTCGAAGAGACGTTTTACTGTTAATTTGTATACTAAAATTTTATCAAATAGAAAAAAGTACAATAATGATTAATCTCTTTATTCGAAAACACCTTTAATTTTATTATGATTCAATTTTTAAATTCGAATATGATCTTTAAAAACATTAATACAAATGACACAAATAATGAATAGTCAAATAATTTTTCGCAGCAAGTTTAATTGATAGTGAGCTGCACATTATTTTCATGACTTGGTAGCTGTAAAGTACAAATTAAATAGATAGATTAACACTTCATGTTCATGATAAGGTACCTGAGTGTTATGGCTGGTTAAATAAACACAAAAAGTTTTCATCTAGATAAGATTTCATATCATTAGGCTGAAAGATTAATGATTTTATGCTGTGGAAAACATTGTGATTACCCCATTCCTTCCACAATCCCTCTCTGTACCAACACCACTAAGATCTCCGATAACGTCTATTACAATGTAAATAAAATAAATTTAAACACAGTACTATTAGAAATTATGTTTAATGGTAAAAAATATTAAATTTTATTAAGCACAATAATAATATGAAATCAGCTATATGTATGCTATTATGCTAATATGCAAAAACACCAACTTCGACCTTGCATCCTCACCATTTTTTTCAAAAGAAATAGAGATATTCATTACTAGTTTTAGTGTATAAATATGTAAGATAAAATATATGGTGATGTTATTTATATTTTAAGAAAGTAACAATTTATTGTGTAACGTGGATAGTCAATTTATTGCGCTGTTTGGATAGTCAATTTATTTACTTGTTGAGTAACGTGGATAGTCAATTTATTGCGTTGTTTGGATTAAATCTTAATAATAATTCAAGAAAATTGTCATATTTAATGGGCTACATGCATAATTTAATATAACTTCAAGGTTAATGATGAAGACAAAATATAATTTAAATGATTAAATCGTAAGAAAAAAAATTAAAAGATATAAGTTGAAACTGAAATAAACTTAAGAGACCTAAATATTAAAAAATAAAAATAAATGACTAAAATATTACTTTTGTGAAACATAAAAAACTTTACAATATATTTTACATAAAACATAAGGTACATAACCATTTTTGCTGAATCCTAAAAAAAATTTTAAACAATTCACAATATAAAAAAAATACATATATTTAAAAAATACAATATAAAAAATACATAATATTAATATTAGCCATTTTACATTAAACAATTCACAATATAAAAAAATACATATATTAATTTAAACAATTCACAGCGACGGATCTGTTAGAGCATCTCCAACGGGAGGTAAAATGAGTTCGTCCGCCAGCGTGTAATTACTTAACTTCTAGTTTTTTTGTGGGTTCACCGTTGGAGTTGTGCCAATGTGTCATCACGGTACTGTCAGGAACGGTGATTCATAGTAGTTAACTTTTATTAATTTATTAATAATAATAAATTTATCATTTTTTATTAATTTATAGCTGTTAACTTTTTTTTAATTTACTAAATAATAATAATTTTGTAACCATTAGCTATTTTTTAGTTAATATATCATCTTTAGCCTTTTTTTTTTCTTTAATTACCATTGTTAGCTCATTAATAGGAACAATTTGTTATTCGTACTTTTTCTTCATAATTTTTGTTACAGAAGTTTAGTAAAGTTTTTATCAATGGTACTTTTTTATTTATTTTTCCATTTTATTATTTCAAACAAAAAATATTTGTGCCAAATGGATTCAAATCAAAATAATCTTCAACAATCTTGGTTGCATTTTATGCAAAAAGTCTTTTTTTTCCTTTAATTACGATTGTTAGCTCATTAATATGAACAATTTGTTACTCATACTTTTTCTTCGCAATTTTTGTTACAGAAGTTTAGTAAAGTTATAATAAAATTAAATATTAATTAAATATTAATGTATAAATTAAAGTAATGAAATATAATATGAATTTTTAAAAGTTAAATCGTATAGAAGTAGTGAATTGATTTAAGGTGATGTGGTATACGAGAACCTATTTAAATGGAGTTCACCGTTGGAGTAAAAAATGAATGAGTTCCTTCAAAATGATGTGGCACAGTGAACCCCATCTAAAGAACTCATCTTGAGTTCAGCGTTGGAGATACTCTTAAAGAGCGGGCATGTGCCATGACACCCCTATATTTAAAAAAAAAAATTTATATAAGTAATAAAAATAGATTATTAAATTAACAGTGACAGTTACAAAAAAAATATCCCTCAAACTTTTGTGATTTTGAAAAAATAACATTTTCAATTTCTCGTGTTCGGTTCCTCTTTATTTATTAAAATAATAATAATAATTACTAAAATATCCCTCAAACCTTTATGATTTTGAGAAACAAACATCTGCCTTTTCAATTTCTCCCTATCAACTATCAACTTAGTTTTTTGGTAAGTAATCAACTTAAATTTATTGTTACTCTATATCTCACATTTAAAATTTATCTTCAAACATATATTTTTAAATATTTTTAAAAGCTACGTTGATATAGTGATAAATTATTAAAATATTTTTAAACTATATGGTTTTGAGTAATTTTTTCCTCTCTCTCCTCCGTTAAGGTACCTATCTCATATTTCCTATATATTCTCTCTTAAAAATTATACTATTAAAATATAATAAAATTAATACAATAACCTCTATATTAAAATATAATAAAATTAATACAATAACCTATATAAATACATAAACTATACATAAGGATAAACTGACTAATCTCGAATCAACAAACTCTAACACTCTAATTAGCCACTCAACTATTAATTATTAAGCTTTTTCATGTTAATCATTGATATATGATATAGTATGATACTGTTTTTGAATTGTGAATTGTTTAAATTAATATATGTATTTTTTTAGGAGTACACAATATTTAAACATAAAAAATTGATGCATTTTTTCAAGATGAAATTTTTTTACAAAGATAAAAATTATAAAATGAATATATTTTATTTGATTGAATTGTGTGAGTTATGTGATTTGTGAAAATTGTGTGACTTGTGAAAATTGTGATTTGTGAAAATTGAAATTCTAATTTTTTTTCAACTTGTCTACTATGTATGAATTGTGTGATACTCTAAAAAAAACTATATGACTTTAAAAATTTCAATTATAATATTTCAGTTAATATTTGTCGCTCCCGGCTCCCCTAAATATTTTGTGCAAGATCCGCCACTGGTTGCATGAATCCTTCCACCCCGAATTTTGCAAAACCATTTCAATTGAAAAATAGACAGTTTTTTTTATTGAAACCAGAAACAACTCACAAACGAATTACTTTTGCTCTTATATTTCAAGAAGATCTTGAGGTTGACATTTCAAAAATAGATTCAACAATATTAGCCATTTTGTTTTGAAAACAATTAATTTGTTTAGAAAAATTTTGTTTTGAAAACATTTTGTAGTTCAAAAAAATTAAGATTTAATGAAAAGAAATGATTACGAAAGTGATAAAGAGAGAAGGACATTTGTATATATTTCATTTAGAAGGAAAATAAATCTACCACATTTTTTCCATTTGATCAAATCTCCAACGTTAAAACATAAAAAAACTCTTTTATATCTTGTAAATGTCACATGAGATTATTCTTTCTCAACAATCATGTTGACACTTGAGATTCAAACAATCTTAAGTTATGGACCTTTATGAAAAACATTAGTAACATTTTATCTAGTCAAAAATGATTTTCACTCACTCAGTTTTTGACAATAATAATTTTGATTGAATACGTTGAGCTTTTTATTTTTTTAGAGTAAACATAAATCAACAATATACATTGATAGAGGGGTCTAACTTTATCCACTTCCACATTTCCAAAAAATCTCACATTCTTTTTGTTATATTAAAAGGGAAAATAAAGACAGCAAAAGAAATTAAGCAATGGACTCTCTACTCTCTAGACACATGAGTTCGAAACTATACTTCTCAACAACATAAAAAGACCCTTGATTTAGACATACATATATTATGAAAATTGTACACTACCCTATAATTATACCTATACAACATATTTTACTGAAACCACCTATTAATACCTTTATTTTAAAAGAAAAATTTAAAACCGACAATTGTGAAATAAGATTTTCAAAACATTTGAATTTTAAAAAAATAATATTATATTGATAAATTTATATTTATATTTATCGATACAAAAAATATATTTCAAAAAATTCAAATTAAATTGTACAAAATAAAATATATTTCAAAAATTTAATTTAAATTTACCATAACATATTTAGAATCTTGTCAGTTTAGAGAATGTTTTTATTTTTATTTTTAAACCTTGAAGCAAATCTGAACTTTTGAAAGATTTGTGGGTGTAGGGTATAATTGTAGGGTAGTAGAGGTAATTTTTTTTTAATGTTGTCCATAGTTTAACAAAGAGACCAAACCAATTTAAGCATTGAAGTAGTTGTTCATCTATCTTCAATGTATATTAAAAATGTACAAAATAATTTGGAATAGAATTTTCAATAATATTAGTAATTTTATTTTTTATTATCGAATTAAAATTTTACCCTACTAAATTTTAAAGTCCAATAAAAAATCGAGAATTTTGAGGTCCGAAACAACATCTTTCCATGATTAAACGTCATTCTTAATTTTGTCGGAGTTTTTCTCCATTTGGCCCAACTAGTTAGCCCATGGTTTAACAACCATTTCATCGTACTATTATTGCTTGCATAAGATTAATTATTGGGTTATTAATTCATGCTAGAATCAACTTATATGTTCTGTTCTATTTTATTTTTCATTTTTATTTCATAATTAATATTTTATTAAAAAGTAACATTTAAAGTAGATAAAATTGTTGTTTAAAAAATATTAAAAACATAATGGCATGTTCCTTTTTATTGAAGAAAATAGGAAATAAAAAGATTTTCTAAATTTTTCAATGAAAATAATCAGCCTATATATCAATTGAGTGATTTCAATGCATTCGGGGCATTGCCGACACCTCCTAGCTTTTCTATTTTATATGACATGTGATATATAGTTTAATTAGTTTCCTCCTTTTGTCATAGGAGGACAATTTTTTGGGTCCATTTTTTTTTAAAGCATGCATAGTACATTACTTTTTTTATACCACACATCATAAAAGAAAGGGGCTTCATGTAAAAGTTGGTGTGGAGACATGAACAGATACTAATACTATAGATGTAACGTTTTATTTGGCCCAACCAACAATCCCTATAATGCCTTTGTATCAAGTTAGGTGCTGATTTGAGTTGAAAATTTATACACTATAGTGTGCTAAATCTAGTGTAACAAGAAAAACAATATAAATTGGACATTGTATTTCCCTCTTTTCATGAGTTTCAAATGGCTTAAGTTTTGCAAATTAAACTCTTCATAGTACTAGTCAATATGAAAGCAGGAAATGGAGTTATTCAGTCATGTCTCATATACATCAAGGGGAAGTGAATTTAGTTGATCAAAGAAGAAAATATAAACAATTAAATGTGATTATATGTATTGCCGCATTAATGTTTATAACAATTGGTTCCTCCAATGGCTTTAAACTTAACCACAAGGTTAACTAGAACATCATTAACAATCTTCTCATGTAAGGGTACAAGGTTCAACTTTAGAAGGCAAAAATTTGCAAAATGATTACAATGCAAAAAAACTTGCAAATTGGTCAATGGTATCAAATCGTGTGAATGTCGGGAATAATAGTTTTAGTCACCTTCACGAATATATCTAAAAGATCAAAGTTTAAAATAGTAGGATCAGCTCATGTGGGCATCGAAACACTATAGTGGTTATGAATTCAAGGAGCTAACCATTCAATATTTTTTTTCCTACATCAAGAAAAACTAACATCACATGCATGCAATGAGTTATGCAAAGCAACTCAATTTATAATTTATCTCAACTCATTTAAGTTTGAGTTTAATCTCAATCAATCTATTTAAATTTAATGGTGTTTAGTTTGAGGAGTAGATTTGACATTTTGAATTAACGAATTCAATCTATTAACATGACACAAACTTCTTTTTTTTATTTTATTATTATTGATGAATAATTATAATTTAATTATTGAATTTTATTTAAATTATAATTTAATTATAATTTTTAAGTATTTTATTATATTTTTGAATGTATTTTAAATATTGAACGGTATGTTGAGATAAAATATTATGATTTTTTATATGTTATAATATTTAAATTTAATTATATTTTTTTAAAAAAATATTTTTTTATTTTTAACTTATGAATTCAATCCAACTAACTCTCAATTTAATCGGTTTGATTTATATTTAATATAAAAATTACAGTTAAGAAATCAACTCAACTCAAATGATTTGATATTAGATTTGGTCAAAATCGACTCAATCCAATTCATAAATATCCGTAATTTCTTTCATTTCTATTTATAAACAAAAATGAGTTAACAAAATTAATATAATCCAAATACATTAAATTTTATTGATTAATTTGTACTTATAAATAATATATATATATATATATATTAAAATTTATTCATATGAATCATATCATGTTTTCGTGTGAAATAGTTAAGTGTAATCTCCCACCTTTAAATAAATTCTGATGTGATTACACTTTACTTTCTCCGAGAGAATCCATTCTCATAGTATAAGATATTTTTTTGGGTGTTAAGTATAGGAGCTTGTCCAAGAAGAAAAAGAAAAATATTATTCAATGATTATTATAAGAGCATTACAGAAGATTGACGTATTGCTTACCTCAAAAAATAAATGATTTTCTAATTTATTTTTTCTTCTATTAATGTGTCTGTCTTGCATATATCGGAATAAGAAATGAAAACTAGGCCACACAAAAGAAAACTTTATTCTTTCTGTACAGAAAGCAAAACGTGAAAGGAAGATTAAAAATCTGATTTAGAATTTGAATTTTGTTCTACTCTCTAGACAAGAGGGGTACTAGCTGATTCTTATTTTAGAAAGTAGGAAGTGAAAGGTGAAATAAAAAAAAAATAAAGCCACATTTACATTATTAATTAATTATTAAATTAAATAATTTTTTAATTTTTATACGATCTGATTATTTTATTTTTAGTTTTTATAAAAAAAATTATCAATTTTTAATCTTTTAAAAATTCTGTTTTATTTTTAGTTCCTAATTTTATGTCAACCATGATATATTTTTTGAACTTTTAATTTGAATGATTTGTGTGGTTATATTTGATACATTATAATAAGATTTTTTTAGAAA
>JBBPBT010000036.1:1511435-1525835 GCA_037974875.1 Cicer bijugum
CCACAGATATAATTTAGCATAACTTTTTTAATAATTTTTCATATATTATTATTTTATGATTATTTTTTATAAATTTTTGCATTTTCTATCAAATAGAATATATATTTTTATTGTATAAAATGTTACTAAAAAATAGATTGACATAAATGGAAAAAAATTATAAATGGATTGACATTAATAAGTAATTGAATTTTTAACGTATAAAATCATTACTCACCATAAGTCAAATAATATAATTGTCTATTAAAGTAGAATATTTATGTCGATATTTATGAGTGATTAGGTAATTTTTTTTATTGAATGTAATGACTAATAATATAAATTATCACCATTTATAAATGACTAATAATATTATAAAATAATTTATAAATTTATTATAAAATAACTTATAAAATAATTTGATAATAATATAAATTATAAATTATTATTAAATGGTAAAATAATTTATAAATTATAAATTTACCATTTGTAAATAACTAATAATATTATAAAATAGTTTATAAATTTATTATAAAATAACTTATAAAATAATTTGATAATACTATAAATTATAAATTATTATCAAATTATAAAATAATTTAGATCTTATAAATTTATTATAAATAATTGTAAATTAATTTTATAATTTATAAATTTATTATAAAATAATATTATCAAATAGATTTTGGAGGTATTAAAAAAATTGTAGAAGGAAAAGGAGAAATATGGATTGAAGGAGATTAGGCATCGAGAGCATGATTGAGAGATGAGTAAGGAGGACAGATC
This sequence comes from Cicer bijugum, assembly GCA_037974875.1. Lineage (NCBI taxonomy): Eukaryota > Viridiplantae > Streptophyta > Magnoliopsida > Fabales > Fabaceae > Cicer > Cicer bijugum. Next base: position 1,512,201 of record JBBPBT010000036.1, read on the forward strand.
TACTTCATCTTTTTGGTTGATGTGGAAAATATTTGTATAAGTAGTATTCAGAAGTGAGGTGGCAGGTGAAATAGCATTCAAAAGTCTGTTTTAAATATATAATAGAATCTATTATCTACTCTTTCACTTTTATCTTTCACTCCTTCATTTTTATTTCTCATGCCAAAAGCATATGAAACGGCTATTTTATCTTTTTTATTCTCTATTACTTATAGTTAAAAAAATTGACTATCAAATAGTAGGGTTAAAAAAATATAAAATGGTGTTTTCACGAACTTTGGAGATGAAAGGTGTGCGGTAGATTTCTCCAAAACTAGTTACATATTGGTCCATTTATTTAAGATTTTTTAAAAGTGATTTTAACTTTATATTTTTAAATAAAAAAATTTATGAGCTTATTTTAAAATAATAGAAATTGTTTTAGACTCATTTGTTATTAATTAAAAAAAATATAATTTTGATATTCAACAACTTAAATATTTATTATTAAATATTTTTACATAATAAAAATCACATAATTTTAAAAAATGTATCTTTTAAAAATGATTTTTAAGAAGAATTTTCCAAATTTTTTTTTATTTTAATCAATTTTTAAAATTTCTTATTAAAAAATTGTAACAAATAGATGAAATATTTTAAATTAATTTTTTATTTAAAAATATTATAACAAAAAGATTAAATAATATAAAAATAATTTTTAAATTTCTTTTAAACAAACGGGCCTATCCGTCAACAGTAAAAAATATGTTGGTTTATGAAGATTATACATGCTTTAAATAAATGAATAATCATCAAAATAAATAAACAAGTAAAAACTCATTATCGTCCTTCGCACACACACACAAAAAAATAAACTCAATTTAATCCTTACAATTCGGTACTAAATTGTTCATTTTCAATTATCGTAAGGGACCACATTGTCTGTTAATTCAGTGGTACCATTGTATTATGTATATACAGTATTTTGATATGGTGTATTAAAACGTTACACAGCATCATATAAAATTCAATTATCACTAGAAAGTTCAATTAGGGATTAAAGTATCCCCAGTTTATTTTTACTATCACTTAATAAAGTTGTATTTAATGACCAAACTGAAACCCAAATATTTTTTTTTTGTGACAGATAAGAATGGTCTTCATTCTAAATGAAAAAGAAAGGATGACAGCATCTTCTTTTTGTGAGCTTGCCTATAAATTATATGGTTGTCAAAGAACATTTTTTCTGCTTGTTTCCTTTCTTTAAAGTAAATAAATTCATTATAATATGGTGTAAAGTTTACATTATCCTGAAGAAGAAAATAAAAATAATTGAAAAGCATCTTTTATTTATTGTCAAAATCATTCCATCAGAACTCCATGATTAGATATTGGCATCTATTATTTACAATTGCAGTACACCTGGTAGTGGGAAGAAAAAAATTTACAGGTAGGAAAGAACACGTTTGCTTCACATGATTATAATATCAGGGTCTGAATTGTATCCAATAGTGCATACTGCAAGTCAAATACTGAAATTTTCCACATTCAATAATTTCAACTACACTACTGTAATAAGTGGACTTTATAAATTGAATTATTCATTAACATGACGTTTGTCTTAGCTCAATTACACGTATATATATTATTGCCATAAAACTAGCACTAGGAAGTAGCAAATAGTATATATTAACATGTTAGTGAAACAAATTATTACAAGTGAAAAGACAGATAAAAAAGTATGCAGTTTCTGATGTCCCTCTTAGCATGTTTTGTGATTCTGTTATCAGTTTCACTCTCCACTTCAATTCCAATTGAAGAAACTTTTAAAAATTGCCTATCACTTCATTCTCAAATTCCAAACCAATTTCCCTCTACAATCTACACTTCTAGCAATAACTCCTACACTTCAATCCTAGAGTCCACTGCTCAAAATTTAAGGTACTTGTTGCCTTCAGTACCAAAACCAGATTTCATATTCACACCATTCCATGAGTCACAAGTACAAGCAGCTGTGATATGTGCAAACGAGCATGGTATTCATATGAGAGTACGTAGTGGAGGGCACGACTACGAAGGGCTTTCTTATGTTTCTCTTATTGAGAAACCGTTTATGATCCTAGACCTGGTTAAATTTCGTGCAGTCAATGTTGATATTCCACACAACACTGCTTGGATTCAAACCGGTGCAACTATTGGTGAAGTCTATTACAGGATCTCAGAGAAAAGTGCAGTTCATGGCTTCCCTGCAGGCCTTTGTACATCCATAGGTGTCGGTGGCCTCATTACAGGAGGTGCTTATGGTTCTATGATGAGAAAGTATGGCCTCGGTGTTGACAATGTCGTCGATGCTAAAATCGTCGATGCCAATGGCAGGATTCTTGACAGAAAAGCAATGGGAGAAGACCTATTTTGGGCAATAAGAGGAGGTGGAGGAGGTAGCTTTGGAGTTATTCTCTGGTGGAAGATCAAGTTGGTTCCGGTCCCGAAAACCGTGACAGTTTTCACAGTAACAAAGAGCCTCGAACAAGGAGCAAACAAACTTCTTTATAGATGGCAACAAGTGGCACCAAATATTGATGAGAATCTCTTCATCAGAGTCCTTATTCAACCAGGCAATAGTAGTGTTCCAGGTCAAAGAACTGTAACTACTTCTTACAATGCTCTATTTCTTGGTGGAGCTAGCAAACTTCTCCAAGTTATGAAGCATAGTTTTCCCGAATTAGGTTTGACAAGAAAGGATTGTTTGGAAACTAGTTGGATCAAATCTGTGCTTTATATTGCTGGCTATCCCAATGGAACACCCCCAGGAGTTCTGCTCCAAGGAAAACCAACATCCAAGGCTTACTTCAAAGCCAAATCAGATTTTGTGAGGCAGGTAATACCAGAAACTTCTCTCAATACCCTATGGAAAGTTTTTCTTCAGGATGATGGCCCTTTAATGATTTGGAATCCCTATGGAGGAATGATGAGTAGGATTGAAGAATCTGCAACACCTTTCCCTCACAGAAAAGGAACTCTTTACAAAATTCAGTATTTAACTGGATGGATTGATGGAGAAAAGAATATGGCAAAACATATGAGCTGGATGAGGAAATTTTACTCCTACATGACTCCTTATGCATCAAAGTATCCAAGGGAAAACTACGTGAATTATAGAGATTTGGATATAGGGATGAACCAAAAGAATTGGACAAGCCTTTCAGTGGCTAGTAACTCTTGGGGTTATCGGTATTTCAAGGGTAACTTCAACAGGTTAGTGAAGGTGAAAACTAAAGTTGATCCATCTAATTTCTTTAGGCATGAGCAGAGCATCCCTCCACTAAGAGTGTAAAAGGCAAGTAGAAGAGAAGATCAAAACAGCATTCTCTTAAGGCTAGAGTGCTAGATCAATTTTCATTATCACAAATATGGTTAAGTTAAACTGTTTACATGTTTGTATTATCAACTGAAGAGTAAAGATAGATAGTATGCATATATTTCTGTTCATATTGTGCACATTTAGTGCACTGAGAAGAACATGGGATGGTGCAGATTTATGAGAGTGCGCTATTTTAAAATAAATAATCGGGTGCTTTTGCACTTCAGTTAGGAGTGAAAGCATTAGTACAGTGAAGTTGTAATTTTATTCTCAAATATTTTGCTAATGTTTAATATTTTCCCTTAAAAAAGGAATATGGATAGGACAAAGTTATTATCACCTAGTATTTACCATCATGTTTTTGTCTTAAGCATATAGTTATCATCTTTGTTAGTGAAGTCTCCCTCCATTAATTATTGTGTAGCAAGCTACAACGTGACACATTGTAACCGTTTGGATCTTGATAAGCATAACTGTAAATAGCATGGAATTTATATGCTAATGCTACCATATATAACATCAATTTTAACAAAATCCGGTAGACTATTTTGATCTGTCATTGCATTTCATCAATGGCATCATTGCCTATCTTTGAAACCATCCCAAGCAACAAGGAAAGACTAGCAACAACGAATGCTGTAAGCCGAAATTAAAAGAGAAAAGACTAACAAGAGTTATTATCTACTATATAAATTTGATACATATTATCAATTTGTACATAATGTTCGACACAAGATGGTGCGTTAACCCTCAAAAAACATAATTTAAGGAGAAAAGAAAATTAGACAATCACAAGCATGAATTCTTGACTTTTTTTGTCTGAACTCCACAATTTGCTATGATATTAACCAATGAACAAATGGTAACCTCAACTATAACTTATCTACGTTTGGCATCAGCCTTTGATGGAGGAGGAACCGTTCCAAAAACCTTATCCCATAGTGGTGAAGTGATGCCAAAGCCAAGGTTCTGGACCCGGTAGTGATGATTCAAGTGGTACTTCTGCAAAATATGGAGGGAACAATTACTTATCATTTTAAGGCTTGCAAGATTTGAATGATTGCTAATGCATCGTATAGAAAGTTCAACGCAACAAGAGTATACAATGGCATGTTAAAAAAAGAAAGAGGCATGCACCATCATATTCTGTTTAGGAGCTGTTTATCTCTTTCACCAAAAAAGTCACTCTTGTTACTAAAGAAAATGAGAAAATCCAAATTTCAAAAAAATAGATGAGAGAAGAATGCCATTACATTTTGTGACCCAAGTTTGAGAGACTCATAAGTATAAATAAAATGGAAAAGAATGCGTAAGTAATAACCGTGTATGAATTTAAACAATTCCTAATCAAATTAAATATTAGTAAATGCTACAAGACCAAATTTTGATAAACTAATATGTCTAATTGTGGTAAACTATAGTACTATGCAACAGTAATTAATTGACAAGATGATTTTGCCAAGTAACACATTGGATTAATGAACTGCAGTTTGGTTGTCACCCAAATTTAAAGAAGGGGAAGTGGTTATACCTTGAGATTTTTGGGTACATCACTCTTCGGTTGACCATGATGCAAGTAGTAATGGGTACAATCATACATTACATAGCCCAACAAAATGCCTCCAAACACAGCAGGAGCAATTGAAGGAGGGCATACAAGCTTCACTAAGGACCAGATCTGAACATTGCAGACAAAAATGCTAAATTCAATTCATGGAACCTCTTTTTATAAGCATACTTGGTAATTAATAAGCATCTCAACCTTTCACCAATATCGCATAGATGTAATCAATCATTCTGTAAAACGTCAAAAAGTTTTTGGCCATTTTCAAAAGAAAGCTACAACTACAAACTATATTATGGATGGAGAAGTTAAGCAGGCTTTTCATTGTTTGCGGGAGCTTATACTAGAGGATGGGGGTGGTATACTATAAAGATATTTTTAAACAATTTGTTGTGGAGGTAGAGGGGAAAAGATCTCTGATAGAACACTGCAAAATAAGAGGAATGAGACCCAAAGAATGGGGCCCACTCAACCAAGTCCCACACTTCACACACATTCAGTTTCTAGCATGATTGATGGAGGGAATAAAAGCTATTGATGGATGGAATAAAAGCTAGTAATAATGTCTCTTATCTTACTGATATTTCATTAAAGAGGGGAAGTGGGAAAGACATGCAGTTTCAAGAAGGATGAATGAAAGGAATAAAAACTAATTAATAATGTTAATTATTTAATGTTATAAGAATGAGAGAATAGGAAGAGGGAAGGATATTCAGAAAATATTCTAAGAAACAATTAGGGGAATTCTTTCTCTGGTTAGGAGCAATTCTGCTTTGGTTTAGGAGTTCTTAGAACTCTGGTTTAGTTCTTTTTCTGCATTTTTATATTTCCAGCATTGTAAGAGCATCAGAGCTCATCAATTCTAGCCAATAAAATTTTGGGTTCTATCATTGGTCCGACCTGCCGGATAGAGATAGAAGCTAGCGAAAACCGAATGCCACCGAAAATGTCTGACAAGGTTGAGGCTTTGGAGATAAGAATGGCTGAGATGGAAGGTTCAATGCGTCAAACCTTGGATGAATTTCGTCATACCATTTTGACAGAGTTTGCAAAACTGTTGAATCGGCCTACTGCTGGGACGTCGCAGATAATCGACACCGATGAGTCAATTACGGAATACAAGATGGCAGTGAAGAAGGTGGAGCTGCCGTTATTTGATGGTGACGATCCAGTGGGGTGGATCACGCGAGCAGAGACATATTTTGAGGTACAGGGAATATCTGAAAAAGTGAAGGTTCGTTTGGCGAAAGTTAGCATGGAGGGAGCAACCATTCATTGGTTTAATCTTCTATGTGAAACGGAGGATGATCTCACATGGTTGAAGTTGAAGGAAGCGCTGATTGAGAGATATGGAGGAAGAAAGAGCGATAATCCATTCGAAGAATTGAAAGATCTTCAACAAACTGGAGATGTGGAAGAGTACATTTCAAATTTCGAATATTTCTCTTCCCAAGTTAAGCGTCTCCCCGAAGAACAATACCTTGGGTATTTTTTGGGTGGCCTCCAACCAGAGGTACGTTTGCGAGTAAGGACCTTCAACCCTAAGACACGTATGGAGGCGATGAAATTGGCTCGTGATGTTGAAAAAGAGTTACGGGGCGTATTGAATCATAGAGGAAGTGGAGGTGGAGGTCGTTCGCGAAACTGGAAAGGGGGAAAAGAAGGAAGTAATGGGCTTACTAATAGAAATGGGTCTGGACTGGGTTTTTTTCCAGTCCCAAACAAGGGAAATGCAAGTCTTGGGGGAACTCAATCCAAAAATACTCTAACTGGGTCAAATCTTAACCCGGAATTAAACATGCAAGGAGGCGACCTTAATCAGTACCAAACACGAACAAAAGGCAATGAAGAGCGACGGGGGAACCACAAAAATCGCAATCGAGGAACTAAGCATCTTCCATATTCTGAATTAATGGATCGTAAGGCGCGAGGCCTCTGTTTTCGATATGGGGAAAGGTTCCACCCTCTTCATCAGTGTGCTGAAAAACAGTTGCGTTTGGTAATTCTGGGAGATGATGAAGTGACGGACGATGCCGGTGAAGCCATAGCTATCGAATTGAAGGAAGGGGAGAAAGACGTTGCAGTAAGATGCAATTCTGCAGTGTTGTTCAGAATAGCAGAGGAAGGCAGAGCTCGAAATGGGTTCCCTTTTCCCCTACGTTTGGAAGGTACCGTGAAGGGCATACCGGTCATGATGATGGTGGACACTGGTGCTACTCACAATTTTGTGACTCCTCATATGGCTGCAGTTCTGCAGCTTCCAATAGAACAGATCCCAGTTACGACCGCAGAATTTGGAAACGGTTCCCGTGTGGCCATAACAGAGAAGTGTGGGAAGTTTGACATTCAAATTGGAAGGTTCCACACCACTGCTGAAGCTTACATAGTGGAATTACAAGGTGAGGACATGATCTTGGGAGTGGCTTGGCTGCATAAGTTAGGCAAGGTGTTATTTGATTGGAAAGAAATGGCAATTTGCTTGGACTGGAAGGGGAAAACTGTGAAGCTGCAGTGTCAATATCCGGAGAATTGCAGAATCGATCAGGAAAAAGAACTTAATGTTGTTACCACGAATATACTAAAGCCAAGAAAAATCATAACATGGGAAGAGAATAAGGAAACCATCAGCTGGGAATCTGGAAGTCTGTTACAAAATCAATGTCTTAATGTTAGCCTTGAGGACAAGGCTCATTTTGAAGCGGATGGCAATGATAGAACACTGCAAAATAAGAGGAATGAGACCCAAAGAATGGGGCCCACTCAACCAAGTCCCACACTTCACACACATTCAGTTTCTAGCATGATTGATGGAGGGAATAAAAGCTATTGATGGATGGAATAAAAGCCAGTAATAATGTCTCTTATCTTACTGATATTTCATTAAAGAGGGGAAGTGGGAAAGACATGCAGTTTCAAGAAGGATGAATGAAAGGAATAAAAACTAATTAATAATGTTAATTATTTAATGTTATAAGAATGAGAGAATAGGAAGAGGGAAGGATATTCAGAAAATATTCTAAGAAACAATTAGGGGAATTCTTTCTCTGGTTAGGAGCAATTCTGCTCTGGTTTAGGAGTTCTTAGAACTCTGGTTTAGTTCTTTTTCTGCATTTTTATATTTCCAGCATTGTAAGAGCATCAGAGCTCATCAATTCTAGCCAATAAAATTCTGGGTTCTATCAATCTCTTCAAACATAAACCAATATAATTTCATGGTTAATGAGATTTTGTCAATGTCAACAGTTCTTCTAATAACTACTTATGCACTGCACTCCTCTAATAATAAAGAGCTGTTTCTCTTAGAGTGCATATCATTCAAAACAAACACATGTTTTACACTTTTACTTCTTGATAGTTGACATGAACTTAGCTTAATTGTGTCTTTCTTCTTTGATAGCATTACATTAGGGTATCTTAACATCTGCATTTGACCCTAACATGACATCTTTTCTTGTTTAATAAAATTTCCTTCATGAAATAAAATATAAACAACAGACTTCGATATAACCTAAAAGTTTGTCAAACATTACGACACATCCACAAAATTTTACAGCAGTTCTAATGATTACTAACTGCATAATTAATATAGTACTTCTGATACCAGCCTCAATTGAACTTCATCTATAACAAAATCTAAGGCTGCTATACATTCCATTTATCCCTTACTACTAAACAATGACTTTTGAAATCCCTCATTAACATCACAATTTTGAATCTTAATAAGCACAAATCACACACAAAAGACAATACCTAATGCATCGTTTCTACATGAATTAACACAGACAAAATAGAATGAATGGTACTTGAAATAGTAATTAGGCATCCATAATAATAATAAGTTTAAAAAAAGGTAGAAAGGGTATATACCGGCAGGGCTATTAAAGTGGCTGCAGTTGGTGGGAAAACAAGTCTTAAGCTATCCATAGGGTGCTTATGGTGACAGCCATGGAGAAGATAATGCAAGGTATTTGCCCAATAGGTCTTGGTTTGAATATGGAAAAGAAAACGGTGCAACAAGTATTCGGCCAATGTCCATACGAAAATTCCAAGAATTACGAAAAGAGGGAGTTGATGAGTAGGGAGTCCCAATCTGAATGACTTATAAATGAACCAAGATGCAACTGGCACCCAAACAATTGGAATCACCCACCAAGCAGTACGTGTGAGTACCTGTTCCAACACACACAAAACTCTATTAATTGTCATATATGAATAAAAGAAGTTTTGCTATTCGAAGAAGTAAAATTGGGCAACTTTTGCAATAACAATCTAAGTGGTTAACGCAGTTTAAATATATAGATAATTACGTTCGGGAGATGATTAATAGATATATCAGGTTTCAAAACTCATTAATCATTGACATAACTTCCTTAACCATAAAATTAGACATGACTAACCACAATTGTCAGGTGTTCAAATTTATACGCAGTTTGAACACCAGAAAATTTGTGGTTAATGAGTTTCGACATCTAGTATATATGTTAACTATCAATTTAAACTGCGTCAACTCCTTAAAAAGTCTTGGGGAAAGTTGTCTAAATATGATTGTAAAAAAATAAATTCTGAAAAGGAAAATGCAGGTACCTCTAAGATATTGCTATGAAAGAAACGAGGGCCATCCTTGCTTATAATAGGTTGGTGAACCCACTCTTCATAAGCTTCACCAAGATGCCCAACCTATGAATAAAATATTAACAGAGTATTGTAAAATGTAAATAAAATTGCAATGCAGTGATAATAGAAGGCATGTAAGTTTTGAGGAGAATAAATTGTAATGTGAGGTTTAATTTATTACCTGGAAAACAAGGGGCTTATTCAAATCAACAACATATTTGTTTGCAACCACCATCTTGCAACTGAAAAAGAAAAAGAATTAATAAAGGCATAAGCAGAAGCTGGAAATTGCAATAAAGGCGAATCTAACCTAGGAGATCCAGAAGAGGAAGAGAAATCTTAAGTCTCTCTCCTTGGCGTTAAGGGTTAGAGAGAGAGAGAGAGAGAGAGTCTTAAGTCTCCCAAGTTCGTTCTGAATTGTAAATGTGGGTTCGTGAATGATGCGAAGTGATATTATTATGATTATATATAAGCTAATTATAATTAGGGGAATAGATTGGACGTGTGATCCATACAAACACACGTTAAACAACAGAGAGAAAAACAGCCTCAGAATAGAATGCAAATTACAGCTATTCTTTTAACTAATCAAACCTTCTCTCCACCTTTCAGCACGTTCTCTCATTTTGGTAAATTCGTATCATATCAAATCAACATCGCTGCTTCTATTCATTCTATTATATTAATATAGCTTCTACCCTTTTTTTTTCTTAGCCCCCAAATGTTCTTTTTTCTAGCTCGTTGGCCCCTTTATACAGTAGGATCGTCACTGAATTACTCTATACAAAAATAATTGATGCTACAATGAGTTGCTCCGTGGTCCATTCATTCTATGCCCACATTTTAAATTTTCATACATTCCGAATTACTCTTTTAAATTTGAACCGCAACACCAAACATTTTCTTCTAAACCCGGTATTTTATGGGAATTGGCTGATCCAAATTATAGTGGGCTTGGTTTTACGTGACCCAATATAACATCTCATTAGTGAAACGAAAATAATATATGATTAAACATAAAGGTTGTCGCTAATCCACCCTAATGTTTCCTCAAAAATTAAAATGAATAAAAAAATACTATTGAATGAAATTTTGGTAACATCATTAATTTTATATTTTTCTTATTACTAGAATGGAATTTTATACTGTCTAATTTTTTAATTAGAAAAAACATCAAATTTTAGTGGAAAATAGAAAATCGTTCTAAATATAATTTATTAACTCTATATAAAATTACTTATTAAGAAAATAAGTTATTCACTATCAATATAAATTAGTTTTATACTAATAGTGAATAAGAGTCATTGATTTCATCATTTTCTAAATAATTATAACTGTCATAATTAAAAACACAATTTAATTATCAATTATTAATGAATTTATTTATTTCTTTTCACGTATATATTATTTTGAACATTCTCCCCGTCCTATTGGACAATATTCTTTACCCAATAGTCTCCCGGATAGGGCAATTCCTACCGAATGAGCTTAGCCTTGCATGGAAAACTAACTACATTCACCAAACAGGCAAACACCATCATCCAATATTTCCTCTTTTATTTCAACATTATTAGTTGAACCAACTTCACTGCTTGTACTCTTAACTTGGCGTTCTTTAACTCTCATAAAAAAGTAACAATTACAAGCGTCATTAAAAAAGTAACAATAACAGTTTTTGAAGCCGAACCATCACCGGTTTTCTCAATACAAATAACCCCAATACCCGAATTCACAACCCTATTATTTGCATGAAAGTTTCTATCGGTAGTCAAAACTCGGTGTCTCCGGCGGCGGTGAAGTGGTTTGTTGCAGTTAACAGAAAATGAATTTTTCATGACATCATCATAACCAATGGACCACAACAACATAACAAAAGTGCATCTCTCATTATTTGATAGATGTTGCATACCCAATAATATAAAGGAAGAAAAACCACCAACACTCAGTCTTACACTTCAAATTATGTCTTCAAGTCGGTAAATAACTGAATTTAGTTAAAAATTAATTCCTCGAAATTTAAATTCACTTTCTAACTAGAAGTACGACCGGGCCAACATTTAAAAATTTAAAAATATTAAAACGAATTTTTTAAATTTTAATAAAATATTATTAAATTAATATCGCTGATGTTATGTAATATTTTTTTCAATTGATTTAATATTATTGAGATGATATTAAATTTAAAAATGTTTATGTATTTTAATTTTATAAAATTTTAAGTCTGACATTTTTATTAAGTAAAAACTTTTTTTGAGATATTTTGATAAAGTAAAAATTTTATTTTTATTAGACCTAAAACAATTGTTTTCATGTCTTTAACCTCATACCGACTCTGATTAAAAGAATTCTTAATAATATTTTATTTATCGTTCGATGAATTATCAACGTTTTTTCCTTCGAGATCATAGGGTTAATTTAAAAAAGAAAACTCTACAAGGCTATGCTTAATAAGGTTTTGTTTAAGGCCAGGGTGATGCTGCTCACCTGTCGAACACGAATGGATTTGGGCTCATAGTCGTCCATTTGAGCATACAAAAATCTAACCCATTTGGGCCTTTGGTCAGAGTTGGTTACAGGTTGTTCAATTCGTGGGTTAAATTAATTCAGGTATAAGTCAATAATTGGACCAATTTCTTTTTTAGCCAAAATAATAAATTGAGCTTCCATTACTGTAATAGCGTAAAGAGAAATTTAGAAAGCAATTTTAGGAATTTTTTTCTCTATCTGATTGTGTGTTTCCTGAGCAATTTTAAGAAATCTAAGGTGGACAAATTTGCTCTATAAAGTTATTGTAATTTCCCAAATCAGGCTTATAAACATGTAGAATATTCAAATTTTATGTCTTATGTCCCAATTTACAAGCATATTTTACAAAAAAAATAAAATAAAATTGAACTGTACGAAAATATAGGTTCTTTTTAGATTTTTATTTTTTATAAAGAAAGATCTTACATTATAAGTCAAAGAAAGCTGGTAGGTGGAATCTCCAACATCATACATTATACATTAAAAGAGAATGTAAATAAAGAACAAAAATGTTCAATAATAGTAACTGCGAAAGAAGCAAAATAAATTACTTGAACTAGCATGTATACACTTTTATTTGTTTTTATTGGAGAGAAACTAATAAATATAGACACATCGTCAAATTCCGAAGCGTCGATATATAGTATGGTCTTTGATGATCATATTGTAGAGAGATAGATAATCAACATCAAAGATTTTTATGAGATTTAGACACAACATCTCAATCCAAAACCTTAAAACATTAAGTTATCGATCATTCTCCTTATATATTCAATATTTTCGCAATTCTTAGTCAATGTGAAACTAACCACTCATAATTTGAATTCCAATAAAAACCCCGTCAATCGCCATTAACCGGTTAGCAATATCAAAACGACCATAGGATGGAGTTTGCAGAGATTGGGAGGAGATTATTCAATTTAGTCCAATTCCAATTATCATTCATGTAATAATCTGCAATAGAAATTTTTTCTTCATTAACAGAAATTGTAAGACAAGTTATAATCTAATTTGCAATAATTGATCTTTTCATAATTTAGTCTAATTTCCATCACGAATAATTCTTTTAATATTGCTTTTCATACGAGGAGTATTCATCAAGTCACAATCATACTTGGCACAAATAATTTCCACAAACTTGAACATGTAAACTTTGTTCAATACACAAAGGTTCTTGAAGTCAAGACTAAAACCATGTAAGTAAACATAGTTTTTTAAATCCAAAAAGACGTCGTTTTTAAAATTACGTAAAAGAATCATTTTAATTTTTGAGAAAATACAAAACTCAATTTAGATTTTGAGAAAAATAAATCTAATTTTTAGTTATTTATAAAATATATTGAGACAATTTAATTTCTACTTTCCTTACGATTTGTTTGGTTGATGAAAAAATAATAGAAAACAAGACGATTTAATATTTTTTATAAATAATTATTTAATAGTTTAATTTATATATGGATTGTGAATAATCAATTTTAATACATTTCATTGTAATTAAAATTAAAAAAACTACAAGTAATAATAATAATCTCATTCAATAAAAAACACACTAAAGTTGGATGATTATGTAAACAACTTTTTTCTTTTTCTC
>JBBPBT010000036.1:1532407-1542814 GCA_037974875.1 Cicer bijugum
TGAATTTTTGTAAAAAAAAAAAGATAACATTGTTGAAATTTTAAAATATAAAATATCAAATTGTCATTTAAAATTAAAATAAAAGACCAACTCGAAAAAAAAAAGATAAATAACTAAACGTTACTTAAAATTAAGTTAAGGGACCACAAATATAATATAGCCTAAAATAAATATTAAATGCATAAAATTGAAAATCTAAAAATAAAAAGTGTAGTCTTTACATTTAAGTTTTAATGTAACTTTTGGTTATTGCCTAGCTACCACATCTAGGTTTAATGTCTTTTTGTTGGGTGTATTTGACTTTGCCACTTGGATCAAAAAGTCAAGCAATTTATGGAATGCTGTAAAGTTTATTTTGATGAGATTTTAAGATGATGTCTCTTTACAGGTAAAAAAAAAAGTTAATAATAGAAAAAAAAATTAAATTAATTTGTTTGTATGTGATGGTTTGTTTTGATTACATGTGAAGTTCATGATATTTGATTAAAGTGATTTTCGATTAGGTGGAAAGTTTATAAAATTATTATAACTTTTCTTTTAAACTTAAAATCAAATTTAACTTTTATAATGGTAAAAAAATGAGTTGGAAGTTGACCACAAAATTGTGGTATTTTTATTGTTTTATAAATTTTATTAGAATAATAGTTAAATAAAATAAATAAACATAAACAACAAAGATTGCTAAAAAATATCTTTTAATATTCTTTTAATTATTTCGTAACTATTTTCTAAATAAGACTAGATGACAATTATTAAGAAGTTATGATAAAAGTCGGATATTTATAGTGATCTAACAATTGTGACAAATAGACAATATAAAAACTCTTGACTCATTATAAATGTAAAAATTGTCGGTGTAAAAAGTTTTACACAATCAATACATTACTTTTTAGGTAATTGTAGTAAAAATTAAAACTTTAATGGTCTAATGGTAAAAATTAAAACTCTAATGATATAAATGTATTAATTAAATGACAATGTAAAAACATTGTCATACACTAACAATGTATAACGAAGTATATGTGAATTAAAGAATTTAATTTATATAAATCATTCATGTATAATAATTTTTACAATGTTAATTAATCTAAAATAATAAATTATTAATTATATTTATTTTTTTATTTAATTATAAAGTCTTCCATATAATTGATCATGATTTTTAAAACTTTTTATAAAGTTGATGTGTGAAAATTAAACTTAGGAATTAAATTGTTATCTAAAACGAAGTAAAAATTCTAATACAACCACGTTAAACGGGTGCCTGACGGACGACATAAGATAGAGGTATCTTTGGAATAGTTTGCAAACTCGTTACATTGAAGCTAATTTTGGAAATTTATGTTGGGTTGAAATGGGTATGTTTGCTGCACATTTTACTGCTACCCGATCGAGTAATATCCTGTTCACAAAATTTATTGTTTTACTAATTTTACATTATTAAAATTAAACAAGTATTTCCTCTCTTGACAATTTAAAATATTTCACCGAAATTTATTAATTAAACATGAAAATTGGGCTCAAAGAGTTTACTTCCTCAACTACTTTGCAATGTTGATTAGTTTGGTTTTCAAAAAAGTCATCCAGATTGAACTATATCACTGCAAAGGAAAAGTTATTGTGCTACTTTACAAGTACAAATAATTACAAACTAACCAAGCAAAACCTGAATTAGACACAGTTAACAAACATGCATCTAGGATATTTTGAAGAAAATAAGCAGTGATTTCATTCAATCATGTTGAGAAAGTGGGAAGACCACTGGAGATTGGACCACAGACAAATCCACGGAATGAATAGCTTGAACCAATAGAAGTTTGATATCCAACCATGGAGATCCAAATAGAACAGCAACAACTGAAAGCTAATCTCACAAGCAACACAACTTTTTCAGAATTGTAACTTCACTTGATCTTTCTAAGAGTGTTCATATAGGTATAACTAGACAAGATAACAAAAAGCTTGCGGAACCTGCAGAAATGAAATCGATTGTTAGATGACAAAAAAAAATGTTTTCTAATTCAATAGCTACAGCTTCACAATAAAAATCATGTAAAGCATGTCCACTGATATTCAGTTTTTGTCACGTCGATTGGTTTTGTTGAAGATATGCACATATCAAGGCAAACTCATCAGATTCTAACTGTGCAGTAGCCAGCAATTATATAAATTAAATGTAAATAGATTAAGGCAGCAGTTACAACATTTATAGGAATTTATTTTTTCCTAGTTTTTAGGCTAGATTAATGCACATATCAATTACTTGTATTCTATATATACCTCCTGTATCAGTTTCATAATCAATTAAGAAATACCACATAATTCTGCGTGGTATCAGAGCACAAGATCTGAACCATCCCTAAAACTAGTGCTGCCACCTATGGAAGAAACCCAACCAGAAGGTTTAGCCAGCCTGTTGGTTGAAGGACATGCTCTTACTATCACTGGTCACAAACTGAATGGCCAAAATTACAATCAATGGGTGCGGTCAATTAGAATCTACCTTCAACGAAAAGGACAGAAGGGTATATCACATCCAGAAAAAGGAGATCCCAAACTCAAAAAATGGCAGTTGGAAAACAGCCTATAATGTCATGGCTGCTCAACACCATGACCAATGAAATTGGGGAAAATTTCACGGACTAGACACAGCCAAGGAGATGTGGTATGCAGTGAAGAAACATATTCCAAGGTAAACAATACATCTGCAGTGTTTGAAATAAAGAACATACTCCATGATTTGCGACAAGGCTATATGTCAGTCACAGAATACTTTATTAAACTCAGCCGTCACTGGCAACAACTTGATGTATATGATGAAGTTGAACGGAGGATAAGAACAAGTACAAATAATTAGTGAAGAATGATAGAGTTTACAAATTTCTTTTGGGGCTGAAAACATAACTTGATGAGTTTGTGGTAGAATCCTTGGAACCAAACCCCTTCCAAAAATTCAGGAAGCAATCTCACAAGTGAGAAGGGAGGAAAGCAGGAAGTGATGCTTGGAAAATCCATTGTAGCCCCATCCATGGAAGGCTCAGCAATGGTAGCAATGGAAAATCAGTCTCGCCCATTCCAGAAGAAAACTCGGGCCTGGTGTGACCACGCAGAAACCAGGTCACACCAAAGACACATGTTGGGTAATTCATGGCAGGCCCACAGAAGCGAATCAAACAAGAAACTGGGACTACAGAGGGAACACAGCTGAGGTAAAATCTGACTCATTCCCATTTAGCAAGGAGCAAATGGAAGCTTTACAACAAATGTTGCAGCAAACAACTGGTACAGCTACTATAGCACAAAAAGGTAATTTCTTGCATGCCCTAAACACTAGTAAAGAAAAACCAAACTCATGTATTGTTGACTTAGGAACATCTGACCACATGACTGAGATTTAACTGTGTTTAATAATTATTCTCCATGTCAAAAACTCAAAATAAATTTACAGTTCAAATAGCTAATGGTACTCTTTCTATGGTCATGGGTAAAGGTTCGGTCATTATCTCACAAAATATTACCCTAAATTTTTACTCTTTGTGCCTAAACTTGACGGTAGCTTGCTGCCCATCAGCAAACTAACAAAAGATTGAAGAAGTGTGTTACGAAATTCTTCCCTAACATGTGTGAATTTCAGATTTTGAAGTTGGGGGACGATTGACAATACTAACGAACTTGCTGGATTCTATATACTCCAAGCTAAAGGCCAACTCTTGTGCAACAGTTCCTATGAGAAGCGAAAATTCTGCAATGTTGTGGCACTATAGACTAGGCCACCTAAATCATATGTATTTGAAAAAATGTTTCCTACATTATTCAATAAAAACCAGAAGTTGTTTCAATGTGAAATTTGTCAATTATCCAAACATACACAACCCCTACCCACCTCAACCCTATAAACCTTCCCAGCCATTCTCGCTAATTCACAATGATGTTTGGGGACCATCACAAGTCAGCAAAGATCAAGATGGTTTGTCACCCTTATAGATGATCACACATGGATCACTTATCTAATGAAGGAAAAATCAGAAGTTGGTAAGATATTTGAGTTTTTTCATAACATGGTGCAAACACAATTTCAATGTAAAATCAAAGTGCTTAGAGTGATAATGGCCAAGAGTACTATAATTCTGTACTAAACTCCTACTTTCAGAAACATGGAATCACCCACCAGAGCTCGTGTATAGATACACCTCAACAAAATGGGGTTCTAGAAAGAAAGAATAGACATCTCCTAGAAGTAACAAGATCCCTCATGATAGCTACAAATGTACCCAATCAATTATGGGGAGAAGCTATTCTATCCGCAACCTACCTCATAAACAAAATGCCTTCATGGGTCCTCAACTTTAACATTCCTCACTCCACTCTCCAGGCCTTATTCTCAACCAGCAGTATCCTTACATCCATGTCTTTGAAAATATTTGGATGTTCAGCCTTTGTACACAACTAAATCCTCATCGGATCAAACTTGACCCAAAAGCCATAAAATGCATGGATGTGACCTTTTTTGAGAACCATATCCAACCGAAGTGGTAGAATCCCAACTTTTTGGATTTGAGCTACCTGAATCTGCCCCAACTGCAGAAACAACAAAGCCTCCACCTGAACCAGAGAAAATTGGAGCAGAAATTGAAGTAGAAACTGTAGTAGATGCTGCAGCAGAATCTGTAGTAAAACTTGCACCAGAAGACAACTTGAAAGTGTATTTCCGAAAAAGAAAGGAGTAGAGTCCAACACAGCTCAAAGGCAAAGCTATGAATCCAACCAAACTCTAGGAAATGACGTTTTACCAGGTAATAATGCTCCTAACTCAGATCAAATCAAGCATCTAAAGGGACTCTTGACCAAGAAATTTGAAGTCAAAGACTCGGGACAACTCAAGTATTTTTTGGGGATGGAAGTTGCTCGAATGGAAAGTGGTATTTATGTATCACAAAGTAAATACACATTGGACTTACTTTAAGAAATTGGCATGCTTGGTTGCAAGGCAGCCACTACTCCCATAGAACCGATAAGAAGTGAAGATGAAAGTCCTCTAGCTGATAAAGATAGACATCAAAGCATAGTTAGAAAACTTATCTACCTAACTCACATTAGACCCAGCATTGGATATGATGTAAGTTTGGCTAGTCGTTGCATGTCAAATCCAACTGGCCCACATGAAAGTTGTTAACAGAATACTCCAATATCTCAAGGGCACACCAGGCTGAGGCCTTCACTTCAAGAGAAACTCAAACAGGGGCATTGAGGTTTATACAGATTCTGATTGGACAGGTTGCTTGTCTGATTGAAAATCAACTACAGGCTACTGTTCCTTTGTGTGGGGAAACCGAGTGACTTGGAGATGTGGTGGCTAGGACTAGTGCAGAAGCTAAATTCAGAGCAATGGCTCAAGGAATTTGTGAAGGAATATGGCTAAAGAGATTGCTAGATGAAATCAGAGTTCCTTTGAACCACTATGAGAATATTATGTGACAAAAAGCTGCAATAAGCACTGCAAAGAACCCAGTCTACCATGATAGGACAAAACATGTGGAGATTGATAGACACTTTATTAAAGAAAAAATTGACAATGAGATTATTAGTGTTGATCATGTCCGATCATGCAGGCAGACAACAGACACCCTAACCAAGGTCCTTCCAAGAAATATGTATGAAAGCATTAGATACAATTTGGGTATGAAAGACATCTACTATCCAGATTGAGGGGGAGTGTTGAAGATATGCACATATCAAATCAGACTCATCAGATTCTGACTGTGCAGTAGCCAGCAATTATATAAATTAAATCTAAATAGATTAAGGAACCAGTTACTGCATTTATAGGAATTTATTTTTTCCTTGTTTTTAGGCTAGATTAATGCACATATTCAATTACTTGTATTCTATATATACCTCCCTGAATCAGTTTCATAATCAATAAGAAATACCACATAATTCTGCACCTTTTATATTAAAAAAGGGTAAAGAGTGCATACCACACCCATTGGCTTTTGTGTTGGGCCATAGCAATTAAACTTCTACGGGAATGTTCATTTACCAAGCACTGCATTGTTACATTTGAGGGAAGCATTGTCCAAAACATGGACAACCATATATCAATTGGGCCACTATATTTGCGCAATATGTTGTTGCTTACCTGAGAATAATGAAAACACTCAAAGAGAGTAAGTCAATTAGAACAAATTCAAATAAGGCAACTGAGCAAATAAGATGAGAGAATAAAATTAAGAAAGCAAAAACATACAAGCTCCCAAACTTCAATATCTCTTCGTGATGTATCATGTAGTAGCTTGCTGCTTACAACATGGAATTTTTTTTGAAGTCAGTGATAGCCGCATAAGAATGAGAGAAAATGATGTGATTAGTCTACTGAATCAAATCTAAATAGGTAAAAATAATCTATTTCCTTCACTTAACTTCATAATCTTTCATTAGCTTGGATAGTGTGCGAGAGATCACACACATGAGTGAGGACTAAGAGAACTGTTAAAGAATCCAGAACGACAATTCTAACAATCAGCAAGACACAATAAACAGAAACATTGCTCATAAAATTTAAACAATTACCATCACAGGCATGCATGGTCAAACATCAATATCAAATTTAACATGATGGTATAATCTGAACCACTACAGCTTGCAGGAGCTTTTGAAATAAAACTTACTATGTTTAAAAGAGATACTGACAGGAATTCGAAAGGCTATTCAAGATTATTTGAGTCTTAAAAGTGATTTAATTAGACGGACTAAGCTTCTCTTTTGATAACAAGGACAAAATAGCACCACACAGATGAAAATGGGATCACATCATAGTAAAGGAGGGAGCGGGGAAATGACCTAAGTATTATGCACACCATTACGACTCGTTTATTGTTATTTTCGTTCTAAAATTATATCTAGTAAAATAATTCTTAAATTGTATAAGCATTATATCTCCTGATGTTTCCAGTTGTAGTACTTCAATATTGATCAATCAATAGTAGAACATAAAATTTCAGCTTACCATACTCCATAATGCACATCACGATGATTACAATGTCCTGAGACACCATAGTTGTCGAAAGTAATAATCTGGGGAAAAAGGGATAAATGTGAAGTGTTTCCTCCAAAAGATATAATTTAAACCGAAATAGTAATCTGCCAAAAGATGCTTATGGCAGCACAAATGAAAGCTTCATGGCTCAAACTTTGTTTACAGAGGCAGGATCTTACCATATCAATGCAGTGACTAATTATTTCTTCCTCAATCATCTTTGCCAATAAGCTATGGTTCCAAACTTTACCAAAACCATCCTACTTACAACAACAGGATAAACAATGGCAATATAAGGAATTAACAAAAATGTTTAGTAACACTAAATTTTATAGCTCTAAATAGACCTATTGGATCAAAACCTGCAGATCTGGATGGTTGACAACCTTCACTCGTTGCATCGGAACCTGTGCATTAATGTTATAAAAACATTTTGTCAAATTACTAGATAGAGACAACCTTTAACTTATGTAAATAACATCATCAAACAAAAGGCTTCCAAATTTCCCATGTTTCCCAATAAAGTTTTGCTCTAAGGATACTATTAAGTACTAAATGATCTAAGAATAATAAGTTTTTGCGAGACAAGGCAATGCTTAATACTCCCTCTGCCCCTTATTATAAGACTGTTAGGATATAAAATAAAGGGAAATTAGAGTAGTTATGAGTTAATAGAGTAGTTAGGAGATAGGAGATAGGAGATAGGAGCTTTTGTAAGCCTGTTAGTTATTTTCTATTTCTGTTTTAGGTTTTTTAGTGTTCTGTTTCTGTTTTCCTATTTCTTAGGCTAGAGTTGATTGATCCTTATCCCTTTTATCCTATTGTATAGACAATATATAAATAAATGTTCTCTTCCCCTTAGAAAGGATCTTTTTCGAAATTAGAATTTTCTTAACTGGTATTCCGGTTGAAGGGTGCATTCGCCTTTGAGGAGCGTATCCGCTCTTGTGTGTCTAGTTCTTTGAGAGATTATCTCCTATTATTTCTTATCTTTTTCTAAATATTAGTGTTCTTCCTCAAATTATTTTGAAATCCAATTCTTGGGTTTCTAACAAAGACCCTCCAACAAAGTTTACACACATTAATAAAAGTAGTTATAATAATAAATTTGTCCATAAAGTGTGTCACTTTACATATTTACCCCTACAATTATTAATGTCATAGAGAGAAAAAAAATAATTTACAATTTCCAATAGTAAATTAAATAGAGGCATTTTTGTAAAGAAATCATCATTAATGCATGTGAAATTTGGAAAAGGGTCTTATATTAAGGGAAAAAGAAAAGGTGAAATAAGGTCTTATAATTAGGGAGCATTTAACAAGAGCTTTTATGTTTGAAACCTCATCTATTTAAAGCCACTTTGTAAATCACCTTGAGGGATACACAAGCCTGAAAAAGCTCTTGTTTTCTGACATTTCCTTTGCCATCTGCATCACCTACAGAAAAATAGTAACAAAAAGAACTATCTAAAGGATTGAAACATAAACGTCTAATCATTCTTAAAGCTTAAGGTAGAATCTTTGATTTTGTGACATCAAAAATCCCATATTGAACATTCACGGAAAAATTTCAAGCCATAAATCTTTCACTTGCAAAATTAAATCCTCCATAATTTAAAGGCCTTTAAATAGAATTATCGAAAAGCAAATAAACAGAAATAGGAAATTCTTGTCGCAAGCAAACAGTGAAAACATACAATAGTTAACCTGCATTGTGCAGCTCAGAGTAAAATCAGATTCATAATGTTACTATAGTTTATTAGTTTGATGATAACATATATGACTATTTACTGTAGATGGCAGAAGGCAAAGAGACGTCATCTTAAGCCACCATAAAATGATGTGGTGCCGCCATCCATCACAAATTGGGCATAGCAGTTGGCAAAAATCCCGCTGTAGCAATCAGTCATGGTCACAATTTGATAACACTGATGTCTATTATCATCTGATCAATACTATTGGACTTTTTTTGCATGTTATCAATTTTAGCAAAATATCATTGACAACGTGTGGATGTATATGACTTGGCAATATATGATTCATAAATAATATAGATTTCTATACATTGAAGATGCAAAAAGCACAAAAGAATCAACATAAACACACATATTCATAACTGCTATAAATTACAAGGCAAACAGATTATCTAAGCTAATCACCATTAGATAAGCAGAGTATTTGAACATCGTGCCCTCTTGAAGTCAGAAAATTTATAGTTGGAGTAAAGAACCTGCAGAAATGGAATAAAATTTCAAGACAATGTGAAAGCATAATGAAGAAATTTGAAGATATTAACTTCAAAACCGTTAGATTCACATGCAAAGAAACTGTCATTTAAGTGTAACATGAAATCAATTTTGTATAATTTAGATTAGGGACTAAGTTTTCAAGGTTTGTTTATTTAGCTAGTTAGTGTTCAGGATTAGCCTCAACAGAACAATGATGAATAAAATCCAGAAGATATTTTTTGTATCCCATTTTTTGAACAAATAATGTAGGAAACACCAAATAAAATGGAAGGAATAAAGTTCTAGAATTAGTCATAACTTATTGGCAAGCCTCAGGAAGAATAAAGAGGCATTTTCTTAAGAAGTTGAAGCCCAGAATGCCTGAATCATACATTAGAGTGGGCAAAATAGGTTATTCAATTCATTTTGCAGTCGCACATATAGAATTTGTTTGAGTGGGTAAAGGAATTAGTTATTACTACATAATGATAGGATGAGCTGGAACATTACTATCAGTCTCTAAATTTCCTCTAATTTAATGAAAAGGCACACAAAAGTTATTTCCCAAATTTCTCACTGACTTCTGGAAGTTAACTTTGCTCAAACAAAATTGTTACCATCCCCCAATAAGTCCTATATAGGATTCAACTGGAGATTTAACTTCATATGACTTCCTATATAGTCTTATTAACCTTTATTTTTCACATAACTGATAGGTAAACAACATCTGAGCAATAAATAATGGATTATAAGCAGAGAAACAGCAATGTTTACATGCTATTTCTCTTCATATGATATACAAAAATGAATAAAGGAACACTAATTACAACTAATTTGACCAAACCAAAGCAGGTCTTTACCACAAATAAGGTAGCCTAAATAAATAAATTTATTAGAAATCTCAAATTCAAAACTACATAAACTGATTAACTAACTTGTCAGTCAATGTCATCAACAAATTAAAAAATTCACAACTTTAGGGGTTTTAAATATACATAAAAAATAATAATCAATATTAGGTTTTGAACATACATGGATTCATCATCAGGGTGAGCAATAACCAACAAGACATTTCTCTTCCGATGAGCTCTACCTGAAAATCAAAATTGAGGAAAACGAAATTAAAAAAAAAAAAAAAAAAAA
>JBBPBT010000036.1:1542922-1575754 GCA_037974875.1 Cicer bijugum
AAAAAAAACAAACAAATTTTAATAGTGAAATGAAATGAGAGATAAAATGGAGACAAGTAGCTGTAAGGAACAAATTGAGAGAGAGAGAGAGAGAGAGAGTACCATTTAGCGTGAAATGTTTAGTGAAGGGGGTGCGGGGGAGAAGGAATATTTTGCATAGAGAAATAATCCAAAGAAAAAAGAGAGAAGCGATTATGAGAAACAAGGCCATGAAGGTTGAATTCGCAACACCAATTCAACGATGAGTGTTCAAAATACATTGCATCGCATTTTTATTTTTCTCAGATTTCAATTTCAAGGTAAGGTCG
Source organism: Cicer bijugum (assembly GCA_037974875.1). Taxonomy (NCBI): domain Eukaryota; kingdom Viridiplantae; phylum Streptophyta; class Magnoliopsida; order Fabales; family Fabaceae; genus Cicer; species Cicer bijugum. The sequence continues at coordinate 1,543,231 of JBBPBT010000036.1, forward strand.
CGGGAATTAGGAATTTAAGACTAATGACGGTAAGAGAAAAGGATCACAGTCTTAATATTTATGAGTCGAGGTTATAAATGCAATTTTACTACTTATTACACTGCTTTAAGTCCGATTACACCTATTTATGAGTTCATGGAATAATCATATATTAAAAAAATCTAATTAATGTTTTATCGATAATATATAGACATACAATGATACAAATAAATACTGTAATGTGCGAGTTTTATCTCATTTCATCGATAAATAATTTTTTTGCAAATTCCTCTTATTTTACAAAAAAATTTGTAAATGAAACACTTGAAATGAGATAGAGGGTGTATATAACACAAATTAATTAATCTCCCTATTATTAAAGATAAACTTCATTTTTAAGTGATAATGTATGCCTAAATGACACAAATTAAGATATCAAACCGATGAATTGTATATTAAAATTGTATTCAGTTTTTTAAAATATTAAAAGTTTTTTTTTAATAAAAAAAATTATACTTTTGGAATTGTTAACATATGTCATAAGACATATGTTAACAATAGATTTTTATTTTATTTTTGTTATATTCGAAAATATGATAATTATCATTATAAAACTTATATAATTGCGGTATTTTGAATTTAAATGTAGAACAACATGATTAAATGAAAAATGAGTTTTTTTTTTATTTATAACAAATTAATTATAAATAGATTAATTATAAAATTATGTTAATAATAATTTTTCTAACACACTCTTTCAATCTATTTAAAATTCAAAAGAGTTTTATTAAATTTATGTTGGAACCTAAATATAACTATACTTAATTGTAGTTTTGGTCATTTATTTTAGCGGAATCATAAAAATAGTCATCTATTTTATTTCTTCTTAGTTTTGGTTCCCCGAATAAATCCAAATTTTAATGAATATCATTTTTTTTTTAAGTCACACTACACCATTTATGATTATAGTTGTTGCACTATAATATTTTGAGGCATAGTGTGACTTAAATAAGCACTAAAAAATAAAACCTCATCAACGCATCATCTTACATTTTTAGTCTATAAAATTTGGTTATAAAAAAATGATACTTCATCGGGAATCAATATTTGGTTATAAAAACAAGTCATCAACTTACATTTTTAATCTATAAAATTTTTATCCACTTTCAAGCTAAAAATATTTTTTGGCAATAATTTTTATCTCCAAATTATATAATGGATTAAGATTTGTTGTGTAATTAATATTACACTTTACCATTAAAATGTAAACTACATGTTTTGATGAAGACAAAGATCGAACAATTATGATCAAAGTCACAAGCTCAAAAAGAAGTTCAAATATCTTCATTAACAAGCTTTAAATCCAAACATATTCGATGTTTAAATGTAAAGGTAAATGATACAACCAATACCTCAAATATATGAGAACCATTCATAAAGTAACTTGGTGGTAAATTTACTATTAAACTATAAATTACATTAACAAAGTCTTAAAATTAATATTTTTGACAAAATAGAAAAGTGTATTCGAATACAGCATGCTGTAGTCGAATACAAAGCAAATCAGTAGTTAAAAACTTTGCATTTGTATTCGACTACGACCTTTTGTAGTCAAATACAAAGTAAGTCAGCGACAAAGTAAGTATTCGAATACAAGGTGCAAATTTTGAATAAATTTGAACGTTACAAAAAGGTGTATTCGAATACACACATCATATATTCGAATACAACTATAAGCAATACAATTTTTCAGATATGAAATGACTCAAAATTATTGTATTGGTTCATCAAACCTCTTGGATCATTGACCACAAATCTGAAGAGATATTTATGGAGTATAAATACACCATAACTTCAGATCAAACACCACACAATCCTTGAATCAATACCTTGAATAACTTTGAACAAAATTATGTTTTTTTACAAAGTACTTGTATTTCATTTTCATATCATTAAGAAATATTCTCAAAGTACTTAAAAGTATTATTAGATTGAAATAATTATAGCTCTCCTTTATTCTTATTCAAAATCATATTGTATCACTTGTAAAAGAAAGTAGTACTTTCTTAAAGTAGCTTAATCTAAGATAGTGGTGTTATATCTTAAAAGTATTGTTAGAAGTTTGTAGTAGAAATCCTAGTGTGAAAGTTGTACATTTTCTGACAATAAGTGAATTAATCTCTTGTGGTGTGCAAGAGGATTGAATGTACTCTTGGTTATAAAGGAAACCAGGATAATTCTATTGTGTTCATTTATTTACTACACTTACTTATTATTGATTACTATATTAACTTAGAAAATTCAATTATGCTGAAAACAATAAAATTTCATAACACCTAATTCACTCCCTCTTAGGCGTAGCTCTGTACTTACATAACCTATATAGTTTTGGATTTGTAATATGTTCTCCCTGGAACCCATTCACGCATTCATTTGGAGAATTAGCTTTTGGTAAAATGTTAGTGTTTTTAGAGGAGAAATGAACATCTCACAGAAATCTTTAAATTATATGTAAAAACTTAAATTTAATATTAAATATTAAATATTATTTCAATTAAATAATAATTAAATTAATAGAAATAAATTTTGTGTGTAAATTTAATATCTCACAATTATATATAAATATTTTAACAAAAAATTGTTTCAAAATTAATTTATAGAGCACCCTTTAACGAAAAAATAAATAATTTGGGGCGTTTTAGCGACCAATGCCCATTATAGTTGACTCTCTTGTAATTTTAGCATCCTCTCTGTCCAAAATCCATGTTGGAGTCCAAAAGAGTTATTATAATGTTCATTTTCATTGCTCAAATCAAAAAATAAATTAAAATAAAATAGAGAACTAGTTGGTTGGAAAGAGACGTAGACATGTGAGGTATTGATCAAACTAGCTTTTTAAAAGAAAAATTATTGATCAACATTCATACAACTTTCTATACTTTAACAGAGAGAGAAATAATGAGTCTTTCTATACTTTAACAGAGAGAGAAAATTATTGATCAACATTCTTACATCTTTCTATACTTTAAACTTTAAAGGAAATAAATTAGATATACCACTACTTTTTTAGAAATAAGTCGATCATAAACAGTCAACTCTTGATTCTTGTGAAGAAATTGAGGATGTTTAGCAGCAGTTCCTGAAGAAGATGGCTTCAACAGTTTCAGGTTTGTTAACAAACATGTTAGACAGACTAGTAACGAGCGCTTTCCACAACATTTCAATGGCAAAAAATATCCATTCTGATTTAAGCAACCTTCAAAACACTCTCACAATCATCAACGCCTTCATTCTCGACGCTGAAAACAAACACACTCTAAACAACTCCATTTCACTATGGTTGAACCACCTCAAACTCGCTTTACTCGACGCACGTGACATTCTTGATGAAATTGAATGTCAATCTTTGAGGAATCAGGTTCTCAAAATAAATGGAAAATTCACCACTAAGGTACAACGTTTTCTCTCTTCTTCTAACCCTTTTGCATTTCGTCTTAAAATGGCCCATAAGATTAAACATATTAATCAGAGGATAGATGAAATTGCTTCTCTTAGGATGAAATTAGGTCTCTTAGAGAATCATTCTATTGGAAGTGGAAGTAGAAGTAGAAGGACTAGTACTAATGCTTCTAGAGAGACTCATTCTTATGTTAGGTCTTCCCTTGTGATTGGTAGAGATGATGAGAAAGAAAAGATTATTAGGTTTTTGATGGATCCACCGTTAAATAATGACGACATTGATGTTATTCCGATTGTTGGAATTGGAGGACTGGGAAAGACTACTCTTGCTCAGTTGGTTTATAATGATGATAGGGTGATTGAGATTTTCGAATTGCGTATGTGGGTGTTTGTTTCTGATGATTTTGATGTTAAGAGGTTAGTGTTGGAGATTCTTAAAGCTATGCATGGAATGGAGATAGATGCTCACATGTATAGTTTTGATCAATTGCAAAATTTGCTTCGTGAAAGATTGTGGAGGAAGAAATTTCTACTTGTTCTGGATGATGTTTGGAATGAAGATTATAGAGAATGGCTTGAGTTGAAAAAACTTTTACTAGGGATGCATGATGTTGAAGATGAAAAAATTGGTAGCAAGATTGTCACGACCACTCGTAGTGACAAGGTTGCTTCAATAATGGGGAATGCTTATAAACACAGCTTGAAGTATCTTCCAGAAGAAGATTGTTTGAGGCTTTTTGTTAAGTGTGCATTTCAAGCAGGAGAGGGGAAACAGCACCCAAGGCTTTTAGAAATTGGGAAGGATATAGCTAGAAAGTGTAAAGGGTTGCCCCTGGCAGTGGTAAGTTTAGGGTGCCTGCTTTACTCAAGACCTAATGAAATTGAGTGGACAAAAGTAAGAGATAGTGAAATTTGGAAAATGAACCCTCAAAATGATGATGGTATTTTGGCTGCATTGAAACTAAGCTATAATCACTTGTCATCTGAATTGAAACCGTGTTTCTCTTTTTGTTCAATTTTTCCCAAGGGTTATGAGTATAATAATTTGGAACTGATTTCATTTTGGATGGCCCATGGACTACTGCAAACGAAAAATGAAGATGAGGAGCCGGAAGAACTTGGGGAGTTTTACATTCAAGAGCTGGTTTCAAGATCTTTCTTTGAAATTGCTTCTGAGGAACAACTGGTTATTGATGGTCTTATTTCCGAAGAACTTGATCTTCTAGGCATCACCTATTTCAAAATGCACGATCTTATTCACGACCTTGCCGTGTTCACAATGCAAAGTGAAAGGGCAGTAGTAAAATTCAACTCAACAAACATTAAAGAAAAAGTGCAGCATTTATCATTTGCAGACAGTGATGAAGGAGTTCCAACCTTTGGTGAAACGTCAAGCAAGATCCGAACCATTGGATTCTGGCATGCAGGTCAAAATGATCTCGCAGTCACTGAACCGTTTGTCAAATGGATTTCCAACAAGTTCAAGTACCTCAGGGTGTTGAACATTCAAGGTTGTAATTTTCAGTTCTTGCCTGATTGTTTCAACAAAATGAAGCATTTGAGGTATCTTGATCTAAGCTATTGCCAGAGGTTGGAAAAACTTCCGGATTCCATTTGCATGCTTCAAAGCCTAGAAATATTAAATCTCTGTAGATGTGTAGCACTTGCATATATTCCCAAAAATTTGAGCAATCTTGTCAGCCTTAGGATTTTGTGGATTACCACAAAAGTCACTGATTTGTCTTTCATACGTATCGGGAACATGAAATATCTACAAATCTTAATTTTGTGGAATTGTGACAATTTGACATTCCTTCCACGTGATTTGAGGCACTTAACTGCTTTAAAGAAACTGACTATTGAGTCCTGTGAAGGGGTGATTAGTTTTGAGGATGAAGGAGAAGAAAATGAAAACTACTCCTTGAAACTTGAACGATTGTCAATCGACAAACTACCCAATTTGGCAGCATTACCTGGTTGGCTTAGACAATCTGATAAAACTTTGAGATACTTGGGTCTTTCAGAGTGTTCGAGCCTAATGGCATTGCCAGAATGGTTGGTAAATATGACATCACTTGAGACGCTTCTCATTGCTGATTGTCCAAACTTGACACTACCACAACAAATTGATTGTCTTCAAAATCTTCAGAATTTAAAGATATATGGATGTCCTCAGCTAGTTGAGAGATGCAATCAAAATACAGGCCCCGACTGGTGCAAGATAGCTCATATCCCAAATGTTGAAGTAAGCGTAAATTCATGATTTATCTTTTTTCACATGCACTTGATGCTTTTTTATTCTGCTTATCTAACTGAATCCTGTTTTTAATGTTAATTCGATCCAATTTATTCAGTCTATAGGCTCGCATGTCCAATATGGATTTTAGACTTCCCGTTGAAAACTTTGTAATATTTACTGAAGTTGGGTCATTGTTTAAGTCAGTTCTGTCTTTGTGTTCTTAGGACTGGATTATGCACCAAACCTTAAAATTTCCGGTCTTTTTGGACTGATTTATTGCACATGTAAAAATTCAAATGGTTTTACTTTTACAGTATGATGTAAATTTTAGATTTTTAACTAGAATAATTCGAAAGTAACATGCTCGAAACAGTTTCAAGAGGATCTTTGATCCATGCTTGAGGTGAACCCCTGGAAACAGCAACATTGACCACGGCATCTAAGGCTAAAGCTATGCTGATCTAAGAGTGTAGCATCAGTCCCATTCATCAAACCAAAAGTCCCATTCATCAAACCAAAAGGCATACATACATGGTTACATATTAATATCTCCTAGTGAAAGTTCATTAGAAGAAAAGTTTTTATTTCCTATTCATAGGGCATGGTGCACAGTCATGACTTTCCAAACAAACTTCTTAGTTCTCTAGCAGCTAGCAACTCTGCCCCAAAGGAGTCAAGTCATGTGATTTCTGCTGTTAATGTGTCTGTTTTCCCAGCCATAAACATACTCACATGATCCCTGACAAACACCAATCCAAAACTTCTGCAACATTAGTTTTAATCATTCCTTGCTGCAGTCTTCATGTCTATCACACAACCTTATTCTAACATCGTCATGAGAACCAACACTGCATGAAACTCACATAGGACATCAGGGATAAAGATTGTGCTTGTCCTGACTGCATGGTCTCCCCCCAAGCGAAGCCTGGTTTCGATCCCACCTGCCTCTACTGAAAGGGGCAACGAATATACAAGTGCAGCACCTTTCCTTATAGTAGTTGAGCTGGGATACCCGAAAGAGTTTGAGAAGGAGGTCCAGGGTTCAAACTCTGACTACTAACATAACAATAACATACTTACAACTAACATCTTGCCTATCCATATATATATATAAATGCAAAATTATATATAACTATAATTATATATATAAATGCAAAGCATTGCCTTATAATGATCGGACATGGAGCAACCTTGAGTCAATTAATTATCTGTTTATTGTTAGTGTGTCTGTTACGGAAAATTATATCTGCAAGCATGCCGGCTGAAAAACAAAAATTAACATTGTTTTCACTTGCATAATTCACACTTAAGTAGAGAGAAAGAGAGAGAGAGAGACAGTTGTTTTGACCAAGTTGTATTTTTTTTCATTTCTATTATTGTTCAACATTAAATAAGCTCCAGGGATATCAGTCTTGGCTTTGGAAATTGCTTCAACAATTAAGAATTTTTATTATAACATACACATTGGGACTTTGGATTTGGGTCCTCTCGTATCAAAATTTGACATAACCACAGTGAGTTTTCCGTGTCTAGATCGAGTCCCAATTATTTAATGCCCATGAGGAGTAGAGAGATAGACACAAAGTTGTACATAACAAATCAAGTGAAACTACATGTTTTGCTCAAATACTTTGGATTCCTAGCTACAGTTTCCCTCCCTAGTTTGCTCCTGCATGAACTACACATTTGTCTTTACTTGTTACTAACTTCTTTTTTTCTGTTGGTTTCATCGTGTTAGATTGCCAGCGTTTAGGATTATGGACAATAGTGCAAATACAATCACCAAACATCATGGAGGTAGTAGAGACTTTGAAGTTTGCATTACTCGATTTCCTGACCCATGTGTGCTGGTTGCGTGCAATTCCTTCTATAGCTTGCCATGTGGTTGCGCCTTGACCAACTCCATGTCCAATGGAAGCAAGCTGGACAACCGACCAAGAAATGACACAAGCAGCCAAAAATCAACGGAGTCATAAGTTTTTTCTATTCCAAATAAAGTAAAGAAAATAATTTGTTAAGACATAATCAACTAAAAAATTAACTACATGTCAATTTTTTCTGTAAGTGTGTACTCCTACACAACTATTTTTATAATTCTTTTAATTTTATTTTCTCTTGTTCTTGTACATTTAGGGCCCATTTGTGGGAATAAAGAAGATAGGAAAAGGTAAGTTATTCTATCATATTGTAATATCTTGTTATTCATTAATGTAAGTTTTATCTCAAAAGAGAATTTGATTAGATAGAGATTTTTTCACCCTTATTTCAAACGTTCCTTCCCATTCTCTGCATTGGTTAATTTTTGTTGTTGTATTAGACTATTTCAAAATCTTATTGTTCAATGTAAGTACAAAAAACTCTAGATAGATCAATTATAGAGATCAGAGACTATGACATAATGTTGTGACATGTAAACTATCTTAGAAAATTTGTTTGTTGAGTGAAACATGGATGATTTTATATCTACCGATCTTAAAAAATTGACATCATGTTAAGATTACTGTTTTTAGGTAAAAACATATAAATGGTTCTAACACTATTAATGTTTCACCCAAATTTATCCTTATAATAAGAGTTGAAATGAGCAAAATAACTTTTGCTAACCAGAAACACTTCTGGATTTTCCCATCCCTCAAACAGTTTGGCAAGGAGCAAAAATCACATAAACTTCTTGGCCAACTATTGAGGAGTGACATGACCAGCAAAAATCACATAAACAATTTGAGATGCTCAATGATTAATCATTGAGAGGTTAAATGGAGGCAAATAATTATGCAGATAACTTATATTAAAATCTGAAGTCTGAAGAGAAGACTAGCTGAGCATTTGACAAGTTATTTGACTATGCTTTTTATTAAGCAAATCACTACCCACGAAATTATGAGGTTCTTCTTCTAAATACAATTGTTTAAGCCCTAACGAGTAGTGACCTTTATATGCTTCTTGCAGTGAACCAAATGTGTTAGTCAAAGTTGCAAGTATTCAATTAACTCCATGCTGAGCAAACCCTTCAACTTCATATATTTTTCTTATAAAACCTGCACAAGGTCCAACCTAGTTAAGAAGCAAAACCAAAGAAAGTGGTTAAACTGAGGCACCCAAAAAATTAAGGAGGTCCAAAGTTCAAATTTTAACTACCAATATAATATATTAAACTATTAACATTTGTCTATTTAAGTTCAAATCATAATAATTTCCGAGCCCTCATGGGAACATGATACCAAATAAGAACAGTACTTTCGTAAAAAAAAAAAAAAAAGTACAAAACGGAAGCTTTGAACAAATAGAAGAAGGCTTGAGGTCATAAAATGTTTTCACACAACTAATAGATTCATTTACCATTCTTATGTATAGCTAACATTCAAATGAAAATGTGCAGCACTGGACATTTAAAAGGAAAAATTAAATATGATTTTAATTATTGATCATGTCGATGAATGGTATGCTTATACTAGATTTACTCCGTTTCATGCTATCTACATTTTTAAAAGTCATTTCAATTTTATTTGATCAAATAAATTAAACAAGAAAACGAAAGGAATGCATCCTGTTTCACATCAATAAGACATTTTCTATATATGCAGACGAGATTTAACCCAAGACAACAACGTGCTTAAAGGACTTGACTGGATTTATCACTATTTGAATAATAATAAGTTTATATTTTACTTAATGTATTATTTTTCAGCGAAAATAGACGGTGAGTACCAACATCACATTCATTGGTATAGTGGAATTGGACCGATTTAATTATCTCTACCTCTTTCATTAAATCCTTTTCTTTTTATAACTTTTATTTAAATCTTGTGAATAAAGTATGTGATGAAGAGAGAAAACTCCATTAAAGAAGGATCGATCATATTTCTCGATAGAGATTAATTAGATAATGTGAATAGTATATTTTTCACCGATAAAATTATTAAAAATAAAACTGATATGAATCATGTGATTCAATGTCCCAAGAGATGTGCTTATGTCAAATGGTTATCACATTAGTTCCTTTATTTTTATCTTTGTTTCTCCTGAAGTAATATGTGTATGAATGAATGTACATGAAACCTTTTCAAAAAACAAATGCGAGCGGTGTGGGACACTGCTCTACACATTATATAACCACGTGTCTTTCATTTCCCACCATACAGAATTATAAATATGTATACTATTGCATTTTACAAACTATATGCTTTCCTTCCCTTCTCATCTCTCAACACCTTTTATTTGTCGTCAAGTTTTGAACTCAGCAAAGAGAATATTATCCATCAATCAAACAAATATCATGAAGGTACGCGGATTTCACCCATTATAAATTTGTCACCATCTTGCTGCAAAATTTTATGTGTATATATTATATTTATATAGTATGCCTCCATGTTATATGAGCTGGTCAGAATTACGGTTTGTAATTTCGATTTTGTTAAGTTACAAGTAATAATTTTTATAAAATTACGATGGTTCACCGTAAATTGAGTGAGAGACCCACTCTATATCAAAGTGAACTTTGTATTATATGGTTGTATATATTCTAGCAAATTATTTGCATGTATTGGCTTGAGAAACGTTGGATTTTCTGGTTTTAAACATTTGTTTGCAGCTTTAGATTGGTTTTTTATAATTAGGAAGAAGAAACAAGTATTCATTTAGGTTTCATATTTAGTTAGTTCTAGTTCGAACTTTGACTGAAACAATTCTTAGTTAGACTTTTAACTCAAAAACAATCTCTAAATTATTAGGATTATTTCTAAAAGAAAAACTCAATTGTTTAGGTAAATCATATTAGATATTATACCTTTTCTATGGCAAAGTCTTGTCAAAGATGGTAAAACCTAAGCCAAATTCTTTTAAGTATGGAAGTGAACTATAGTTTACAAGGGAAAAACATTGTTGAGATTTGGGACCTGTAAATAGAATGCAACATGTCACTTGAAAATCATTGTGGCAAACACAAGACGTTTCAACTTTGAGTTTTCCTAAACAAATTTAAAGCTAATTGTGATTTGTTAGCTCATAGCAAAGCAAAATGTATGCCAGCTAAACTAGTAGTTCAAACATTCTTTAGACTCTTGAGTATATAGATGAAACAGAAAGAAAATAAAAGCTAAAGAAGTTCTCGATAGTAGATTGAAAATAAATAGTTTCTTCAGATCAGATGATGACTTTGAGTAGCACAATGGATGCATCCAAAAGATAAATGGGGCCGACCATTGGTGTTTATATATAGGGTTTCAAATTGCAGACCACTTGTTGCTGCTGTGTCTCAACCGCATGAGACCATAATTGCGGTGCAACTGGGAATCACATATTGCGACACCCCAAAGTAATTGATGCAACGGCTGCATGCACTCCATAGACACAATATCATGTTGGATCTTTTGTTAGGGGTATACTGTAAATCTTGAACAAGAAGATGATGAAATTGATTATGATGAAGGTTGCATAAATAAATTTCAAAGCGTATCACACTAAGTTTTAGGTTCGATTTGTACATATCAATATATATTATATATATATATATATATATATATATATATTGGATGCAAACGGGTTAATCGAATAATTTCTTTCATAATACTTTGAAATCTTTGAAGTGAATTTCACATTCATATCAAATCTATCGAATGATAGTTTATATAACAAAGTTTTTTCATTTACTCTCGTGCACTATAGAAAAGAAGAAATGACTTCTAAATATTTTTGACAGAATTTTGACTCAAGTAATATGAATTTTGTCTTGTTCTTTCTGTCTCTAAAGTGTCTCTATTGGTTCAACGTCTAACAGATGCATTAATTCTAAGTATTGCAACCAAGTGATACATTAAATTATTTAATTTCGTTAAATTAATATATCTATTAGATAATTTTAAATATATTTAAAAATTCCGACATATCAATCATATAATTTATTTATCTATATCATCATTTTTCTTTATATCATATTTAGAGTCTATTTTAAAAGACTAGAGATATTCAAAAGTGACGTAGAGTTGATAATTAGATAAATATTAAATTTTGGAGGGAAACTAAGAGTTATGTGACTTATAAAATAGGTAATAAATTATGATATTTGATGCTATTAAAAAATAAATTTATGTTATAACAACCGCAATGTGAATCACAACAACCAAAATGTCATCAACCACAATTTATCATATTTTTACATCTACATCTAGTCTTTCACATTTTGAGTATATCACACTTCATACATGATTTTGTTGTGTACTTGATCAGGCTCATTCTAACTTGCATAAGAGAAAGTCTACTTTGACAGCTGGTGTAAATCATGCTGCTTTTAAGGTATCTACAAGTGTGTAACTTTTATGTGTCTTTTCTGGTATGTTTGGATGGAAGAGTTTGAAGCAAAAGAGATCAGGGTCATTGAAAGGTTGCAATAATCTACTTTCTTTTTCTCATTAAAAAAATAATTAAAAAATATTTAACCCCAAAAGAAAGTAATACCTTCCATCCATCCAAACAAATCTTTTGCAGAGTCAGAAGTATAACCATAATGATGTGTACTATTAAGACCCATAAGTGTTTTCAAATTCATTTTCATTTATCAACAATTGTTTTTCTGTATGTCTATAAATTAATAAGATTATAAAAAAACAATAGTATGAACCAGCATTTTTTGACCGCTTTCTATTGATATCACAAGCTTATATCAGTTAATGATCTAACTCAACTCCTTGTATATTACAAGACATCAAGGAAGGAAAGCTATGTGGACTCTCTTGAAAGAAAGGTTATTCTCTTTCACTTTTGTTCTGTGCATTATCATTACAATGCAATCAAAGACTGATGCAGGTAGGTATTTTGTATATACAGTGGAAAATAGAGCTATTAGTATTACATGGTATTTAAACACACCATTGGAGATACATGATTCATTATGAGATCTGATTTAGAATTTGCAAATATGAACATGCAAGTCACATTAATTGATTTGCTTGCTAGTACACCTTCCTTATTACCATATTCATAGCCTGCAAATTCCTGGTTTGCATTTAACAGCAGGAAGATGATCTCATTACTAGAGAAGAAAAATATAGTGAGGATGAGGATGACACCGATGCCAATGACAATAACAATGAAGAAAAAGCTGGAGGAGATGATGATGTGGTTGAGGATCATCAAGAGGAAGGAGAGTACTTACTAGGTAACGACGGTCCTACTACGATTTCAGAGGTATACATACATATTTCTGCTTTAAATAGAAAAACTGAGCATTTATAAAATATTTGTGTCACAATCTTTTCCATTCTTCATACAGAATGGAATTCACAAAGGTCTGCTCACAAAAGATGCAGACGAGAAGAATAAGTCTTATACTCGACATTTCAGCCACGGATGTCACTTAGTTGAAGGAGAGATGAACCATGGAATGGAGGACTATGTTTTTGCTCAACACAGGAAGCTCAATGGTTATGATTTAGGACTGTACGCAATTTTTGATGGACACTCAGGTCGCGATGTTGCAAAATATTTGCAAAGCCATCTATTTGAAAATATACTGAGTGAGGTACATACTTTAGTAATAATTGGTATATTTCATTCTAGAGATTATTATTCTCGCTGCGAATTTGATTTCTTAATCCTGCATGAATAGCCCGATTTCTGGGAAAATCCAGTGCATGCTGTTAAGAAAGCATGTAAAGCAACAGACGATGAGATTTTAGAGAACTTAGCTGATTCGCGTGGAGGATCAACCGCTGTGGCAGCAATACTAATTAATGGTGTAAAGCTAGTGGTAGTCAATGTTGGCGATTCTCGAGCAATATCATGTAAAAATGGTCTTGCCAAACAACTTACTGTGGATCATGAACCAGAGAAGGAAAAAGAATTGGTTGAGAGTAGAGGAGGTTTTGTGTCAATGAGACCAGGTAATGATGAAATAAATTCAACAAAATCTATATATACATAATAATTGTGTTCATCAATGAAAATAAACTTACTCTCATATTACTTAGAAACTACTCTTAGAATGTATAGTCTGTTGTTAACATTTGTGGACTTGTATTACTACATCAAAGTCGAGTACTAAAGATGCCAAAATGGAATTAGGGTGTGTTCCAAGAGTGGATGGGCAGTTAGCAATGACAAGAGCATTTGGAGATGGAAAATTGAAGGAGCATATCACTGCAGAACCAGATGTGATGATTAACAAGATTGATGAGGACACTGAATTCATCATTTTGGCTAGTGATGGTTTGTGGAAGGTATGAGGATTCTGCGCTTAGTCTAGAATTATTGATTAAGAAACTAAGAGGTGAAATCTTTAACCAATTGCTACCTTATTGCAGAACTAGTTGGAACTGTTTTGAATGAACTCTTGTTAAGTAATAATAATTAACTGAATTAATGGCTTCACCATTTCAGGTAATGTCAAATCAAGAGGCTTGTAACTGCATCAGGAATTTTGATGATGCTCAAAAAGCAGCAAAAAAGTTGGTCAACGAAGCCAAATATATGGGAAGCTATGATGATATTTCATGCATAGTTGTTATGTTCTAGCTACGAATGGTGATATTTCATACAAATGTCTCTTTAAAATCTTTTCAAAAGTTATATTTCGATTCCACAATAAAAATTGACTCCATATTGTAATTGAATTTAAGATCCTTTCTGCTCACATCATTACTATTTGACATCACATGCAAATGTAGTATTCTATCTACAAATAGAGACAATAATTGAATTTAAGATCCTTTCTGCTCACATCATTACTATTTGACATCACACGCAAATGTCGTATTCTATCTACAAATAGAGACAATAAGGCTATAATTTCAAGTTAACATTAGGATACATAAAAAAAGTTGCATTTAGCCATTAACTCTAAAACTTCCACGTAAATCTATGAAATCTTTGTCTATCATACATTCTATTATTTCGCAAAACAGTTGCTGATCCATATTCATATAGTAGATTGCGTAATTACCAGTAAATCTTTTGTAAAGAATTAATTCTCAAACAAGAGTTGAGAAATCACTGATTCTGTCAAAACAATCCAATTGTAAAAATTCAAATTATAAGAGTTTCTTCATAGTTTGTTTAAGATTACATTCTATCAAGGTTAGATAGGTGTTGATATTGCTTTATGGGTAGAGGTTAGATAGGTGTTGATATTGATATCAAGGTTAGATTCTATCAAGGTTGATCTAGACTAGAGCTGTTAATTTGACAAACTCTCTAATTATTGGCCCTAGCTCACATTTTAAAGGGGCCAAAAAAATTAATAATTTAAAAGGCCCCCTAAAAATTCGAGGGCCTAGGAGGTCCATAGACTCACTTTTTTTAAAAAAGAATCGATTTACTTTTTTTTCGATAAAAATTTCTGATAATAAATTTCTGACTTTTTTCGGTGAAAAATTTCTGATTTTTTTTCGATAAATAATTTCCGGTTTTTTTTCGATAAAAAATTTCAGATTTTATTTTGATAAAAAATTTCCGAATTTTTTTTGTTAAAAAATTTCTGATTTTTTTTCGATAAAAAATGTCCAATTTTTTTTGATAAAAAATTTCTGAATTTTTTTCGATAAAAAATGTCCGATTTTTTTTTGATAAAAAATGTCTGATTTTTTTTTTTCGATAAAAAATGTCTAACTTTTTTTGGATAAATTTTTTTTTATTTTTTTTCGATAAAATTTTCTGATTTTTTTTTCGATTAAAAAATCTTAAAATTAACAAAATATTTGGGGTCTATGGGCCCTTAGAGCCCATCCTTTAGGCCCCATGAAATAATGAGCCGAAATTAAGAGGCCTCTTAAAAGATTATTTTAATAGGGGGTCTAATAATAAAAGAAAAAAAAATAAGGGGGCCTTGTAGTTTGGGGGTTTTTTTGACGACTCTAATCTAGACTAGGTGTTGTAAGATCAAGAAGGCTCTTCGTTTTTAAACACTTAATGGAAAATTTCACAGTATGAAGACTGGATGTAACCCACGTTGGATAAATCAGGATAAAATCTTTGTGTGATATTCTCTATCCTATCTCTTTATTTATCATACTGAATTAATTAACTAAGGTAAAACATAAATTGATTTTCTGTTTTCAACTAATCAAGGAACATTCTATGTTTTATAATAAAAACCAAGAACGTTCTTCGTTTTCTATTTTCATAACCAAGATCAATCTTGAGTTATTTTCTTAAGTTTTATCAGGAATTTTTAAAAGGTGCATTTAAAATTCAAACTCCCCTTTCTTGTAAATCGACATTGTTACTTTAGAAAATTGGATCATCCAAACTCTGTTGTTTTGTCTCATTTAATTAAAACTGGTTTGTTGGAAAATAAAAATATTGTTTCTAATGTCTCTATGTCATATTTTGTTTGCAAATTGGCTAAAAGTAAAACACTTCCTTTTTCGTCTGGTGCTCATCGTGATTCGACTTTTTTTTGAGATAATTCATAGTGATGTATAGGGAATGTCTCTTGTAACTTCTTATGCTCACTACAATTATTTTGTCACATATTGATGATTACATTCGCTTTACTTGGATATATTTTCTTCTGTCTAAATCTAAAGTGTTTTATATGTTTAAGAAATTTCTAACATATGTTGAAACTAAATTTCAAGCAAGTGTTAAAAAATTTCGCTCTAACTCTAGTGATGAGTATATGCCTCGTGAGTTTTAGGAGTATATTCAGCAAAAAGGTATGTTGTCTCAACAATCCTGTCCAAATACTCCCCAACAAAATAGAATGACAGAACATAAGAATCGACATTTGCGTGATGTAACGCGCACCTTACTTCTTCATGCTTTTGTATCATCTCGATATTGGGTGGATGCTTTTTCCACAACTATCTTCCTGATTAGTCATCTTCCTTCTATGGTTATTGATCTTGACTCTCCTTTTCTTTTCGTCTTTTTAAAATTCAGCTTGATTATAGTGATTTACATACTTTTGGATGTGTTGTTTTGTTCACCTACCTCCATTTGAAAGACATAAGCTTGAAGCGCAGTATGCTCAATGCACATTTATGGGATATAGTCACTCTTATAAGGGCTTTGTGTGTTATGATGTTTCTAATCGATGCTTTCGCATTTCTAATGTGACATTGTTTTATAATCAATTTATGTTTCACTGCCTTTCTTTCTCCTACCATGAATGATATTGCTATTCTTCCCAACTTTTCTACTATACCTCAATCTATAGAACGTTTTAAACCAGGAAATGTGTAAGAAAACACAAACAAGTTATAACCCCCTTCTCGACATTGATCTGCCACCTGATCCTTTAGCAGTTGCACCACGACGTTCTGGTATAGTGTCTCACGCACCAGATACTTATTCACCAGACATGTATAATTCATCACATACTTCTTTGTCTGCTTCTCTCATATTTATTCCTACGTGTTACTCACAGACTGTTAAAGATGTGCGCTGGGTAAAAGCAATGAATGAGGAACTTTAGGCTCTTCAAGAAAATTTCACATGTGATATTGTCTTTTGTCCTCTTCATATCAAACTCATAGGTTGCAAATGGGTATATTCTATTAAATTGAATTATGATGGGTCCCTCAGTAGTACAAGGTTCGATTGGTTGCCTTAGGAAATAAATAGGAATATGGGATTAATTATGATGAGAGATTTGCATCGTTAGCTAAGATGACAATTGTTTGCACTGTACTCTATATAATTGCTTCTCATGGGTGGACTCTTCATCAAATGGATATGAAGAATTCATTTCTTCACGGTGATCTCACTGAAGATATTTATATGACTCCTCCTTAAGGTCTATTTTCTTCATCTCATGGTGTGTGCAAGCTCAAACACTCTTTATATGGTTTGAAACAAGCACCTAGAGCATGGTATGAGAAATTTCTACTTGGGTTCTCTTTCACTCAGAGTCAGTATGACTCCTCGTTATTTATTCATCGCACATATACATGCATTGTTCTACTCCTCCATTATGTTGATGATATGGTCCTTACTGGATCTGATCGAACATCTATCCAGGATCTTAAACATCAATTGCAAACTGTATTTCATATGAAAGATCTTGGTAACTTGCAATATTTCTTTGGTCTTGAAGTTCATTCTATGGTGGGCCTCTAATCAGCTAATCCGATAGATACTCCTCTTGAAGTTAATGTGAAATATCACCGAGATGAGGGTGATCGATCCACAAATCCTTTATTGTATCGAAAACTTGTGGGTAATCTAAATTATTTGACAATTACTCGACCTGACATATCATTTGTTGTTCAGCAAGTAAGTTAGTTCATGCACTCTCTTCGCCACCTTCACTTGACAGCAGTTCGACGCATAATTCGCTATTTACTAGGTACCTCTCAACGAGGTCTCTTCTTTCCCATTGGTACAATGCCAAAATTGAGTGCCTATAGTGATGCCGATTCGACTGGGTATCTCTAAATCGTCAATTGAATCAGAGTATTGTGTCATGTCTACTACTTTTTCTGAGATCATTTGTTTTCGTGGTCTTTTGGCTGAACTTGGATTCTCTCAAACAGAGTCGATGCCTCTCTATGCTGACAATAGAAGTGCTATTCAAATTGTTGCAAATCATGTTTTTCATGAGCACACCAAATATATTGAAGTAGATTGTCACTCTATCCGTGAGGCCTATGATGATCAGATTATATTCATCCTTCACATCAATACTCAGTTTCAAGTTGCAGACATTCTTACCAAAGTTGTTTCTCACCCGCGACATCAGTTTCTAGTTAGCAAATTGATGCTCATAGACCAGCCGCATCAATTTGAGGGGGAATATGAATCGAGAAATAATATTAATTTGTAATTATATTTATCAACTTTCTTAAAATAAGTTAGACAAATTAGAAATTGATTTAATCCCCTTAATTTGTAATTATTAGAGGAAAATGTTGTAACTATTATTTATACTGAGAAATATCAAAGTAAAAGACATCAATCCTTAATTTATGACACTTTTATAATAAGAATACAAAACCAACTTCAAACTCAATTTGAATCCATTTTTCATGTATATCATCATTCAAGTTTTACTGTATGAATATTCGTATTAATTTACATAATATCATCAACCATCAACCATAAATTCATATCTGAAACCATCAATTTTAACGAGTAATACAATATAATTATAAAATTCACATTCAACTCATAGAAAGTCCATTTCCACTTCCACTTACGAAATATATATACTTATCAATTATTCTACACATTCCATACCATTACCAGCTTCCCGATTTTGGCATCCCAAAGCCATCCAATTAGTTATACAAGTAGCCAAATGACATGCCTTCAAAAAGCAACAAAAACTATTTGCACCATTTAATTATTCTTATATTTTCTCCTTAATTATTCTAGTGTGAAGTTTGTCAAATTTCTAAACATGTTCGTCATTCTTATTCTATGTTGCCATACAAAGCCTCTCATCCTTTTTCCATGATTCACAACGATGTGTGGGGACCATCTACAATAAAAAATATCACAAGATCTAGATAGTTTGTGTTGTTTGTGGATGATCATTCTAGAATAACATGGTTGTTCCTTATAAAGAAAAATCAGAATTGGGTTAGATTTTTCGAAAATTCAATAACATGGTTCAAACTCAATTTCAAACCAAATTCAAGTTCTAAAAATAGATAATGCAAGAGAGTACTTTGAAACGTCTCTTGGAGAATATTTGGACAGCCATGGGATCATTCATCAAAGCTCTTGTGTTGACACACCACAGCAGAATGGGGTAGCAGAAAGAAAAAATAGACACGTCCTCGAAGTTGCTAGATCTCTTATGTTTACCACACATGCTCCAAAAAAATTTTGGGGTGAAGCTGTCTCAATAGCCACGTACATAATAAATAGAATGTCTTCTCGTGCACTAAAATTTCAAACTCCCTACTAGCTGTCACTTTGCATGTAGGCCATCTGAATTTCACAATATAAATATGAAATTCAAATTGAAATTAATTTCAAGGTCATCTCTAGATCATGCAATTCTCTTGTATATCATCTGAGTTTTACAATATGAATACAAAATTCATATGTCAATTTATTTTCAGGACATCCACTACTTACATTTGATTCCACCAATTCTCAAGTACATTATCCAAGTTTTCACAATATAAATATTAAATTCATATTTGGATCATCAACTAATAGCTCACATTTGATCACTTTGCATGTATACCATCCAAATTTTACTATGGATGTGAAATTTATATTAAATTGATTTAAGGGTCATCATCTAGAATATGCAATTCTCTTGTACATCATCCAAATTTTACAATATGAATATAAAATTCATATTGCGATTTTTTTAGGAACATCAACTTCAAGCTCGCATTGGACTTTTTCAATTCTCATATATATCATCATTCGAGTTTTACAATATGAATAAGAATTTCATTGTGCAATTTAATTTAGGATCATCAACTAGAAACTCACATATTCTTCCATCAATTCTCATGCACATCATCAAGCTTTCACAATATAAATATAAAATTCATAGTAGGATCATCAACTCAGCTCACGTTTGGGTCACTTTGCATGTATACCATCCAAATTTTACAATATGAATACGAAATTTATATTGAAATTAATTTATGGGTCATCATCTATAAGGGACAACTCTTTTGTTTACCATCCAAGTTTAACAATATGAATAGAAAGTTCATATTGCAATTTATTTTAGGGACATCAAGCTTGCATTCAGGTCAGGCAATTCTCATGTATAGCATCTAAGATTTTACAGTATGAATAAAGACTTTCATAATGCAATCTATTTTAGGATGGTCAACCATAAACTCACATTTTGATCCGTCAATTCTCATACACATCTATTGAGTTTCACAATATAAATACAAGATTTATATTGCAATAGATTTTAGGGACATCAACTCAAAGCTCATGTTTGGTCCGTCAATTCTCATGTATCACAGTGGTATATAAGGTTTATCATATCCTCCCAATTTCATGCTCGGGACAAAAAATCATATCATCGAAATTAGAATAATGATATCAAGTAGCTAATTCATGGGCAACTAATTTTGAATTCAGACCCTGCACAATTCACATATGGATACAAGAATAAAGTTTTGGTTTTAGTATCCCACACAGAGTACTAGGTTCTATAAAACCAAGACATCCAAAGATTAAAAGGCTGGCCTTCATCAACTACATGTCCAACACAATCTTTAATTCATTACATAGGTACAATAGCCTGATGTTGAGCGTCAGTCAGTCAAAGGTACAATAGTCAGATGTTGAGCGTCGCTCAGTCACAGAGCCTGCCCAATCAGCAACGGTGAATATTTCAATTTCTCTATCTGTTGTCTTCTGGAAAAGTAATCCCTGGCCTGGTGTCATTTTCAAATATTTGAGAATTCTGTATACTGCTTCCATATGTTCTTCTGTGGGACAATTCATGAATTGGCTCACTGTGCTCACTGCAAAACTAATGTTTGGTCTAGTATGAGATAAATAAATGAGCTTTCCAACTAACCTTTGATATCTTCCTTTATCAACTGGTGCACTATTGTCTAGAGTCCCTAGCTTCATAGTTGCATCCATAGGAGTTTCAGATGGTTTACATCCAAGCATAATTGTCTCTTTTAGGAGATCTAGGACATATTTTCGTTGAGAAACTAAAATACCTTTCTTAGATCGAGCAACCTCCATCCCAAGGAAATATTTGAGATTTCCCAAGTCTTTGATCTCAAATTCTTTGGCTAGGAGACTTTTTAATCTCTTAATTTCTTCAACATGATCTCCTGTTAGAACAATATCATCAACATATACAATAAGAATAGCTTTCTTCCTTGCCGGTGATTGTTTTAGAAACATTGTATGATCTGTCTGACATTGAATGTATCCAAACTTCTTTACCATCTTTGTGAATCTGTCAAACCAAGCTCTAGGTGATTGTTTCAATCCATACAAAGATTTCTTGAGTTTGCAAACTTTATTTGTATTGGTAGAGGTCTCAAAACCCGAGGGAATCTCCATGTAAACTTCCTCTTCAAGATCACCATTTAGGAAAGCATTTTTCACATCCATTTCATAAAGAGGCCAATCAAGATTCAAGGCAAGTGAGAGTAAAATTCGGATTGTGTTGAGTTTTGCAACATGTGCAAATGTCTCTTGATAATCAATCCCATAGGATTGTGTAAACTCTTTTGCAACCAATCGTGCCTTGAATCTGTTGATGCTGCCATCTGAGTTTTGTTTAATGGTAAAAATCCACTTGCATCCCACTAGACGTTTTCCTGACGGTAGATCAGATAACTCCCAAGTCCTATTCTTTTCAAGTGCATGAATTTCCTCCAATATGGCTTTCTTCCATTCAGGTTTTAGGAGAGCTTCATGGACAGAATTTGGAATCTGAATTTTATCAAGGTTGCTAACAGGATGCAAGTGCAAGACCAGAGGTAATTATCATAAGAGACAAATTGGCAAATGGGATGATTAGTGCAAGACCATTTGTCTTTTCTTAAAGCAATAGGTCTTTCATCATATGGAATAACAATGGGAGTAGGGTCACAATTGACATTACCTTTTGTCTTTTCAACCTCTAAATTCGGGTTGGATTCTTGACAGCCTTCGATTTGCTGCAAAGCTTTCCCTTCATGTTTGTTGTTCCTTCTAGTATAGACACGAAACTCACTTATTTCAACAGATTGGTTTGAATCAGAGGGCTGAACAAGAGGCTGCTCTGAAGGATGTTCTGGCACGGGCATAATAGAAGGCTGAGTATTGAGCTGGTCTGACATGGGCAAGGGGAAAGTAGTGCTAGGATCAAGGGACACATTTGGGTCAATTTGGTTTACTTGAGGTGGCACATAGAAATTATCACCGTAGGTTGACTCCATGGCTCCAATATCCCAAAGCTGGTATTCCTGTGTGAACTCTCCTCCTGAATATCAGTTTTGGTATAAAATGGCTTATTTTCAAATAATGTAACATCCATTGAGTTATAAAATTTTCTAGTAGTTGGGGAATAGCATTTGTATCCTTTTTGGTTAGGAGAGTACCTTATAAATATGCACTTGAGATCCCTTCGGTCAAGTTTACTGGCTTATTGGTGGAAAAACACAGAACAACCAAAAACTTTGGTTGGAAGAGTAGATAGGACACGGGTATGCGGAAAATAGTTGGAAATGATCTAGTAGGGAGTTTGAAATTTTAGTACACGAGAAGGCATTCTATTTATTAAGTACGTGGCTATTGAGACAGTTTCACCCCAAATTTTTTTGGAATATGTGTGGTAAACATAAGAGATCTAGCAACTTCGAGGATGTGTTTATTTTTTCTTTCTGCTACCCCATTCTGCTGTGGTGTGTCAACACAAGAGCTTTGATGAATGATCCCATGGTTGTCCAAATATTCTCCAAGAGACGTTTCAAAGTACTCTCTTGCATTATTTGTTTTTAGAACTTGAATTTTGGTTTGAAATTGAGTTTGAACCATGTTATTGAATTTTCGAAAAATCTGACCCAATTCTGATTTTTCTTTCATAAGGAACAACCATGTTATTCTAGAATGAGCATCCACAAACAACACAAACCATCTAGATCCTGTGATATTTTTTATTCTAGATGGTCCCCACACATTGTTGTGAATCATGGAAAAAGGATGAGAGGCTTTGTAAGGCAACATAGAATAAGAATGACGAAAATGTTTAGAAAATTGACAAACTTCACACTGGAAAACCTTTGGATTTTTATTTTTACACTATCCTTATTTTGTTGGTTGGTTGACTCAACACAAGCTGCATTGTGAGGTTGTCTTATAGGATGATTTGATTGAAGAAAGTAGAGTTCTGAGCAAATCTTAGCATTGTCTATCGTCCTCCCCGAATCCAAAGTCTGAAATTCACACAAATTTGAGGAAAACTTTGCAACACAGTTAAGATCATTAGAAAGCTTACTCACACATAACAAATTGCAATCCAAGTTTGGAACATGTAGGAAAAATTTTAACTCTATATCTTTTGACAGAGTGACGAAACCTGTACCAGGTACTTTAGAGAATGAACCATCAACAATTTTTACAGATTGTCCATCATAACATGGATTGTAATGATGAAATAGTGATTTATCCCCCGTCATGTGATGTGAAGCGCCCGAATCAACTATCCATGGCTTATGATTTCCAGTTTCAGCAATAAAAGCAGTTAAGAAATTACCTTTGTGAGCTAATGATGCAACTTTGGTACCATTTTGGGAGGATATATGAGAGAACATATTTTGGAGGGCTTCAATTTGCTCTTGGCTGAATGGAGTGGATTGGGGGGCAGCTATGCGATTCACTTCTTCAGTTGAAACATGATTGCATCGGCTTTCCCTGTCCATGGCATTTTCCCATGTATTTTCCAGCATGTGTCTTTAGCGTGACCAGTTCTTTGACAATGATCACACCAAGGCCTCTTCTTCTTCAACCGATTATCTCCAGAATGATGGGGGGCTCCTCGGGCAGCAAGTGTTGACTGATTTTCCATGGCAGCTATTGTAGAGGACTCTCATAACATCACTTTCTTTCTGCTTTCTTCTCTTCGTACTTTAGAGAAGACTTCTCTGATACTTGGTAAAGGCTTGGTTCCAAGTATCCTTCCTCGTACTTCATCCAAGTTCTTGTTAAGTCCCATCAAGAACTTGAAAATTCTTTTCTTCTCAACAATCTCCTTGTATTTCTTGGAATCAGCCGAGCAGGTCCAGCTATGTTCTTCAAACACATCAAGTTGATGTCATTGGTGCGTGAGAGAGTTATAGAACGGTGTGACTGTTAGATCTCCTTGTCGTAAATCCTACAGAGTTGTCTCAATCTCAAAGATGGCTGATGTGTTTTCTTTGCTCAAGTAAAATTCCTTTGCATCATTCCAAATTTCATTTGATGTGGTGTACATCAAGAAATTCTCACCTATTTCATTTGTCATGGAATTTATTAGCCATGACATGACCATGTTGTTCTCGATCTTCCAGTTTTTGTAGGTTGGATCTTCTATTTTTGGGGCAATTTTTTCACCAGTAAGATATTCATCTTTTCCTTTGCCACTGATGAACATCACAACTGATTGTGACCATTGAAGGTAGTTGTTCCCATTCAGTTTGTGTCCTGTAATGGGTAGATGGGTGGTGGTCTCCAATGTTACACCATGATTGGCTTTGACTTGAGGTGAGAAGGATCCATTGTTTGTTGTCCTCCTTGAGTATGTTGGTTTCTATTTCTGTAGCCATGTCGTATTTAGTCATGAGAAGGATCGATTTGCTATTGATACCATGTAGTATATCAGAGAATAGAAATGTTATATTCTCATGTCTCAATCAATAGAGTTACATGAAGGAATATATAGAGGAGGTAAGCACCCAGTCCTCCTCATCAGAAAAATAAATGCAATTAATGCAATAACTACTCATAAACTAGAATAAACAGAAAAGGAAATAAACTAATGAGGAGAGATGCAACATAATAACCAAATCCCTCTTATTCTAGGAAAAAAATAATGCTTAATCAAACGTATTAAAGTGACATATTTCTACCGTTTTTAACACTGATGTATATATGTACTACACTTTAAAAACAAAGATCACTAAATTTCAAGCTCAGCCACTGCTTACATTTAAACATAAACCTTAGGTACTCTACTAAAAAAAACTAAAATGAAAACTGAGATAGGAAAGTACATGTCACCTTCGCAGCACGAGTGAGACCTTTCTGTGAAATATCAACACCAGCAATTTCTCCAGTGAAGTTGCGTAATTTAGCAATGCTTCCAACAGGCTTCCAGATCCACATCCAAAAGCAAGCTGTGATGAAAGAGAACCTCCAATACACAACTCTGACTAACAAAAGAAAATAGAAGTTGACAAAGTTTTGCATACCAAAGTAGTAGCATAGGATTCTACTATGTGTTGCACTGCAAATTCCACTCTTTGCTTTGAAAGTGGAGAGCTAAAAAGAGCCTGCTCCATTCTTTCCTCCGGAGGTTCTGCAACTTTGGTCAAATTTATTTCATACTCAACATAGCAGGGCTCTGAAAAATAAGAACATCAAACCATTGACACAGTAAGCAATTTAGAATCAGCAATATAGCCACTTGCTAACCAATGGTTGGGTGTGTGTTCGGAGGGAGGATAGCCAGAGTCTGGACCTTCAATCTGTAATGAGTAAACCTCATTTCCTGACATGTCTTGTGATGAATCTGCACAAATTGACTCAAGTAATTTATTGCATTGCATAAAGCTGACAATTCTGAATCGATTGGCCAGTTAAAATATCTCTGAAAAGGTTTTTGGAAAAAATTGTGGATGCTGGAGTTGCTTGCAGTCTCATAAAGCCAGTCAAAAGGAGCAGCTACACAATTAAAATACTTGTTCAGCCATGATTGAAGTTTCAATGAAGCATTCTGAATAGCATCATTCTGCTTCTTATAACAATCCTCAGGGGAACACAAAAGTATTACATCCTCACACCTAGAAAGTAACTTTATTTCACACCTAGGAACTATTACCCCTCCAGCTAACCGTCGTGGTTAATCTTGAAGGCAACTCAGCTGTGAGTATGGCATCTCTGGATATTTTGTAAACGCCTCCTGGAGTCTTCCCTAGAAGCATCCTGTATAGAAAACCTTGCAATCACTAAATAATGCGAAGTTGTGTAATTTAACACAAACAGAAACTAACAAATATTTCTAATCAACAAAAAAGACAAATGTTCATCTAAAAATATTCAACAGATGCAAAAATTAACAAGACGGAATTAGTATACATCATTCCAAGAAAGTATCATGCAAATGAGAAACAAAAGTTGGATGATCAGGAAAATGATAGAAACTGGTACCAAATAAGAAAACAGAATAACCAACAATGGCCAGCAGTTTACCCTTTAATTCACCCACAATACATAACTAACTTAATAACTAATTATTACATAATAACTGCCACAAACTGCTCATTAATTTCGCCTTCTCCTCTTGAGTTAAAGAATTTTATAAGAGGTCTAACAGAAAACTTGAGTTAAAGAATAAAATATTCTCTAGTTTTATTATGAGCATTCAGTTTGCCTAAGAAACTGAATTATCTTTCTTAACCTAAGAAACTGTGGTGTGCCTAAAAAAAACCTGGAGAAATCATTGATTAGATATCTTTAAGGTAGTGTTCTCTTAAAGATATATGAAGAGTCAATGCTTCAGCATGGTTTTCCATCAAACTAGGAATGCATATGGCCACAACCGGAATTCATTCAGGTGAATCACCTTCTTTCATTAATGACTCTATAAAATCTTGTGGATATGGACTCAGCTTTCTAATCCAAAGATGCTGTTCAGAGGTCGTAAGAAACTCATGTAACTTTGTAGAGAAGGCTATAATTTCAAGTTAACATTAAGATTAATATAAAAAATTGCATTTCACGTGCATCCAAATATTACAATATGAATACAAATTCCATATCGCAATATACTTTATATACTTCAAATATTACAATATGTATCGTCAACCATAAGTTCAAATTTAGATCCATCAATTCTCATTTACTCGAATCTGGATCAATCACTTCTCATCCATGTCAAAAAGTTTTATAATATGAATACAAAATTTACATAATAGTTGATTTTAGGATCATCACCGCCTGAAAGCTCATATTTTGGTATTTCAATTCTTTAGTGGTAATATGAGTTTTACGGTATAACTACAAAATTCATATTGCATATATTTTAGAGTCCTAAACTATAAGTTCACATTTAGATCCATCGTATAAACATTGCAATCTTATATTATAATAAAAAAAATTTGACTCAAAGCTGGCATTTGAAATTCTCGTTTTATCATTTGAATTTTACTGTAAAAATACAACAATAAATTTTAGGATCATCAACAATAAACGCGCATTTAAGTCTATCAATTTGCATATAAATCATCTAAATTTCACAATATCATAAAAAAATTATATTAAATAGATTTTAAGGTCATCAACAAGAAGCTCGCATTTGAATCTATCCATTCTCATGTAGTTTTATAATAAAAATACAAAATCAGCTGCAAAGTCAATTTGAATCCTTTTTTTTTTTTTTGTATATCATCATTTCAGTTTTAGTGTATGAATATTCATACCATATTTATATAGGATCATCAACCATCAACTATAAAATTCACATTGACATTTATTTTTGGATCATCAAAATTTGGTGCATCCATTCTACCAAAGCCATCCAATTACTGTTACAAGATGGCTATTGGTTTATAGTAGCCAAATGATATGCCTTCAAAGAGCAACAAAATTTTTGCACCATTTATTTATCCTTAAATTTTCTCCTTAATTCTCCAAAACCAAATTACCATGCCAACAACAACGAAAATGCAGCAGTCCACCACCACCCTGCGACTTTACAGTCATAATCGAAAAGTTCACACTTCACATTTTGGTCTATCTATTTTCAGGTGTACCACATGAACTTTTCAATATGAATACAAAATTCATATTGCAATTTTTTTTTATAGCCATCACATTTGGGTCTATCAATTCTTGTCTTATGTATGTCATCATTGGAGTTTTACAATATCAATAAGAATTTCATATAGCATTTTCATCTTAGGGGCCGTCAACCATAAGCTCACATTTATGCCCAATTATCATGTATATCATTTGAGTTTCATAATATAAATGTATAAAACCTTAAAAGTTATCAACTCATAACACTCACATTTGAGTCAATCAATTCTCATGTATATCATTGAATTTCATAATATGAATATGAATTAAATGTCATCATCTAGAAAGTGCAATTCTCTTGTATACCCTCAGAGTTTTACAATATGAATACAAAATTCATATAGCAATTTATTTTAGGGACATCAACTTCAAACTCGCATTTGAGTCCATTAATTCTCATATATATCATCATACGAGTTTTACAATAAGAATAAGAATTTTAACGTTAATTTACTTAAGGGTCATCAACTATAAACTCACATTTGGTTTCATCAATTCTCAATATAGAAATAAAATTCATATTAGGATCTCATCAACTAACAACTCACATTTGGATCACTTTGCATGTAGACCATCCGAATTTCACGATATGTATATGAAATTTATATTGAAATTGATTTCAAGCTCATCATCTAGAACGTTCAATTCTTTTGCATACCATCTAAATTTTACAACATGAATACAACATTCATATGGCAATTAATTTTTAGGACATCAACTTACTCACATTTAGTTCCATAAATTCTCATGCCAACTATCCAAGTTTTTACAATATAATTGTAAAATTCACATCAAGGTCATCAACTAATAGCTCAAATTTAGTCACTTCCCATGTATACCATCCAAATTTCACAATGAATATGAAGTTCATCATATTGAAATTGATTTAAGGATCATCAATGAGAAAATGCAATTCTTATGTATACAATATGAGTTTTACAATATGAATGTAAAGTTCATATTGCAATTTATTTTTTAGGGACATCAACTTCAAGCTTGCATTCGAGTTTTACAATATGAATAAGAATTTTATACTGTAATTTAATTTAAGGTCATTAACTATCAATTCTCATGTTCTGTGTTTTACAATTTAAATATAAAACTCATATTAAAATAATCAACTCAACTCACATATGGGTCACTTTGCATGTATACCATCCAAACTTAACAAATATGAATATGAAATTCATATTGAAATTGATTTAGGGGTCATCATCTAGAAGGGGCAATTCACATGTATTGTATACCATCCAAGTTTTACAATATGCATAGAAAATTCATATTACAATTTATTTTAGGGACATCAAGCTCACATTCAGGTCCGTCAATTCTCGTGTATATCATCCCAAATTTTACAGTATAAATAAAGACTTTCATAATGCAATCTACTTTAGAGTCGTAAACCATAAACTCACATTTTGGACCCACATCTCATGAATCACATTTGTATATGAGGTTTATCATATCCTTTCAATTTCTTGATTTGAGCAAAAAATCATATCATTGAAATTAGAATCATGCGATCGTATGTATACTATCCAAATTTGGTCAATTCGCATGTCATCGAAATTTCACAATAAATATGAATTTTATATTCAAATTGATTTAAGGGACATCATTGATAAGGTGCAATTCTCTAGTATACAATCTAAGTTTTACAATATGAATTTAAAATTTATATTGCAATTTATTTTTTAGAGACATCAACTTCAAGCTTGCATTGGACTACATCAATTCTCATGTATATCAAGATTCAAGTTTTACAATATGAATAAGAATTTCATAGTGTAATTTAGAGTCATTAACTATAAGCTAACATTTTGTTCCATCAATTATCATGGACATCATCCTTGTTTCGCAATATAAATATAAAATTGTCCATCATCCTTGTTTCGCAATATAAATATAAAATTCATATTAGAGTAATCAACTCAACTCATATTAGGGTCATTTTCCACGTATATCATCCAAATTTCACAATATGAATATGAAATTCATATTGAAATTGATTTTGGGGCCATAATTTAAAAGGAACACTTCACATGTATTGTATACCATCCAAGTTTTACAATATGAATAGAAAATTCATATTGCAATTTATTTTAGGGACATCAAGCTTGTATTCGGGTCTGTCATTTCTCATGTATATCATCCGAGATTTTATAGTATGAATAAATACTTTCATAATGCAATTTACTTTATGATCGTCAACCATAAACTCACATTTTGATCCGTCAATTCTCATACACATCATTGAGCTTCACAATATAGATACAAGATTTATATTAAAATAGATTTTAGAGGCATAAACTCAAAAGATCACGCTTCCTTCCGTCAATTCTCATGTATCACATTGGTATATGAGGTATATCATATCCTCTCAATTTTTTGATATGGGCAAAAAAATCATATCATCGAAACTAGAATCATTTATATACCATCCAAATGGGTCACTTTGCATGTATACCATCCAAATTTCACAATATGAGTCATCATTTGAAAGGGGCAATTCACATGTATTGTATACCATCCAAGTTTTACTGAATTGAAAATTCATATTGCAATTTATTTTAGGGACATTAAACTCGCATTCGGGTCCATCAATTCTCATGTATATCATTCAAGATTTTATTGTATGAATAAAGACTTTCATAATGCAATATATTTTAGGGTCGTCAACCATTAACTCACATTTTGATCCGTCAATTCTCATACACATCATTGAGTTTCACAATATAAATACAAGATTTATATTGCAATAGATTTTAGGGACATGAACTCAAATATCACGTTTCCGTCCGTCAATTCTCATGTATCACATTGACATATGAATATCATTCCAATTTCTTGATATGGGCAAAAAATCATATCATAGAAATTAGAATCATGGGATGGTTACATTCTCATAGTTACGATATGGGCAAAAATCATATCTTCGATTCGTAGTTTTATGATATGGGCAAAAAAATCATATCATTAACATTAGAATCATGGTATCTTACTTTCTCATAATTTTACGATATGGGCAAACAATCATATCATCAAAATTAAAATCATGGGATCGTTACTTTCTCATAATTTTACTATACGGACAAAAATTTATATAATCGAAATTAGAATCCTAGGATCATTACTTTATCCTAGTTTTATGATACGGGCAAAAAAATTGTAGTGATGGCCTTATAGAGAGACCTTCATCCCTTGGTTTTATATTAGAAATTAAAACTCATGGCAAACCTTCATTTAGCATCATAATTTCTTAGGCATACCTTCCCAATTTACAATATGAATTACGAGTTATATAAAGGTAATCACCAAAGAAAGTGTTCATATAGCATGTCCCCATTTGAGCAAAGAATTAATTAGGTTTTCAAATTCATTGAGACAGAGAAATAGCACAACCAATTTCATATAGTGAAAACATAATTCTTTTATATTTTCAATTTTAGACGTAGCTTCTGTGCCCAAATAATCAAGATTATAAATTCTTATTCTTAATCTTGTAAAAAGATTACAAGTTAATGTACCAACGAAAAAGATGTGTCAAAAGATTCAAGCCAAACGGGTTTTTGGACACTGCAATGAAAGAAAGAGATTTAACGAAAACCTGAAGACATCGAGGTCGAATCAAGAAGCCAAAAAAATTCCAGCAGCACTTTGCGATAAATTAGGGTTTGAATCCGAAACCTCCGAATTAGGGCTCTGATATGTCGGCGCTTATCGAAGCAAGCAGAGGCGGCAGAAAATTGAAACCTCTGATTGAAATATTGCAATAACAATTCAGTTATTCAAATATCGAATCAAATTCTTAGAACGCGATCGAATGTTCAAGAATATCAAGAACGCTCCAAAATATATTGATATAAAATTTCGTTCAGATGAGTCGATTACAGAGAAATTGAATCAATATAGAGTGGCGAGGGAAAAAAAGAGATAAAATTCAGACGAGAAAAAATAGAATCGCCGAGGAATAGATTTCCTTCACACATATCGCTATCTTATTTATAGATTTAATAAAATAAAGTTGGGCTTTGTAGTACCAAAAACGCGTAAGTATGTTTTTTTTTACAGGTGTAAAACGCGTAAGAAGGTGTTATTGTTTGTAAAAATAAACAATTGATGTCAAAATTTTCATTTAGCATTTGTTTTTACTAATTTTGACGATAAATCATCTTATATATTATCGTAAGGTTAATTTTAATGAAATATAAAAATCCCAACAATAAAACACTAATGCAACATAAAGATATTTAATTTGAAATTAAATTAATTTTAAAATATGAAATATGTATTAAAACTATTTGATTTGAAGATGTGGTAATCAAAATCACTTTAAAATATACATGAGTACTTTTTGATAATACATTTAAATTTAGTAAGTATTTGAAATATAATTTTTTTTAAGTAATAAATATA
>JBBPBT010000036.1:1576147-1592686 GCA_037974875.1 Cicer bijugum
AAAATAATTAATACAGTTGAAATTTGAAAACATGTCTTAGAAAAAAGAAAAAAAAAAACTCAAATTTCATATATTTAAAATCAAATATAGTAACTACGATTGAAATTTTGAAATGAATCTTTTAAAAAATAAATAAGAAAAATTAAAAAGGATCCTATATCTAAAGTTAGCGATAGTAACTGAATAATTGATAAATGTATTTTAATCAAAAATAATAATTGTACACAATAATTTTATTTAAGTGTGTATAAACTTAAATACAAAAGAGTAGCAATTTTACCTTATGATTAGTGTTAATGAATACACAGTGCGAATTAATAAAAATAAACAAAACACAATCTCATGTTTTGATGGCTGCAAAATAAAACCAAAACATGTGATTATCTATTTAGGATTCACCTTAGAAACTAGCTAGCATGCATATTCCAGAAACTATACTGCTATTCTTTAAATCTTCATCAGACTCCAGGGGAAGAAGACCCTAACTTTTTTACCATCTACCTCTATATAATATATATCTCAGAACATTTCTCCTAGCAACCAATTTCAGACTCTATGAACAGAGGCCACAAGACATGATCTAACCAAATCCATGCCTTAACTAAACCTCCCAATACTTCCTTAATCTTATCTCCTAGAATCCATTATTATATTTTGATTGTCTTCTTGCAAGCCCAGCAATCAGAACTGTACAAGTCTCATTCTGTTAGCTTCCTTTAAAGAAAAAAAAAGTTATCTGTTTTTACTATTCCATTCCCATATTTCATTATAATGGTTTTTTATATCAGTATGCTTCTGGACGTCATCTTCAGGTCTCCATTCCCGTTTAAACACCGCAATCTGTGACGCAAAACCTGGTTCAACATCAGCAGAACCACCAACACCACTGAACTGCACACTGTAATTGTGCCGTGCAGCCAATTCGGATGCCCACTGTATGAACTGTTCTCTGGTCCACTCAAATTTGTGGTCATGATTGCGAAACTTGCATGATTGTAAGAGGGTTTTCTCGTCCAAATCTTCCTGTTCATGGATAGGAGGACTCGATTTCTGGAGCACTACATTGTATTCAAAATTTGGTGTAGAAACAATGAGAATCCTTGGACAAAAACTGCTTAATGCC
Source organism: Cicer bijugum (assembly GCA_037974875.1). Taxonomy (NCBI): domain Eukaryota; kingdom Viridiplantae; phylum Streptophyta; class Magnoliopsida; order Fabales; family Fabaceae; genus Cicer; species Cicer bijugum. Next base: position 1,577,271 of record JBBPBT010000036.1, read on the forward strand.
ACATCCCCAAAAAGACAAGCTTGATCTTCATCCATATGTTCAATCACCTGCATTGTATCAGCAATTTATATCAGTTGATCCAGTTCCATGATAATTGGTTTCTGCATAGATGCAGATTTATAGGTCTAAATCTAAACATTGTTGCATGAGTAAAATAGTATCACCTTAAGAACATGAGAGTGGTTGCAGGATACACAATCAATTCAAATTTTTAATACAATTAATAGTATCACCTTAAGAACATGAGAGTGATGCAGAAGTATTCATATACTATTCCAAGTGAAAATAATGTAGAAGTGCTTGTTCACAGGCTAAAGAACAAGACAACATTCACAGGATTATCAAGTTCTTCAACCTAAGGGTGCTTAAACTAGTGTTTATGAATGAATACTTCAAAGCATGAGATTTATCTCCTCTAAAGTGAACTCCAATTTTAGAGAGTAAAGTACATAATATCCAAGTGTTAGATAAGATAATTATTGATATAATTTATATTTAATCATATTCATGATTTGTTGTGTGCATGCATGTGGAATCATCTGTCCATTTTTTTTAACAAAAGTTGAGGTCCTTTACTTTACCCTTTCAAGTCATTTGCTCACTTTACTAATGCTGATTTCACAAGCATGTGTGTATTACTGGACTACGATCGTTACGGGGTGTCATCATAAATATTCATCTTCCTCACCAGTTCTATCAACTAATGTCATCACATGTAGCTAGCTCTTCTGCATGATTCTCTTCCATATTTGCAATTTGAACAGAAGAGCTACATTGAAAATTTTAGAAGTAACACAATTTCACCTAATTGGGAATTTTCATCTACGACAGTAGTCAAACTCTTTTACTGCCCTATCTGACCTGAAGAAAATTCAATTCCAGTTAAGGTTCAACTTGTAAAATTAAGCGTGCCTTCCCACATAATAATATGAAATCATCAGACACTGCAATTTAAAATATCAAACTCAAGTTACAGATAGTTGTTAGAGTTGGTTAATTCAGTTTCCGGTGAGTTTGTTAGGGGGTTAGTTGTTGTAACCGTTTTCTGGTTTTGCCCAATCTAAGTGGGAGTCCCATTATGCATGTATAAATAGACACCATTGTCTCTGATGTGAATACAACTTGGAGCCTCATTTCAATTCTCATTCTCTTCTCTCAGTTCTGTCATTATTCATTCAAGTGTGTGATACTGCTATAGCAATGTGTGCAATCGGTAGTGTGTGGTGTGCAATTGAGTTCCAACAAGAGTGAACTTACTTATCGGATGAATAGCATACTTTGAATTCGGCACCAACAAACCATACATCATAGATGATTTAATACAAGGAATAAATAAGTAATATATCTTGTATTAGGACACACCATATCAAAAATGAAGTCAACAATAATAGGAATATAAGATATGGATTAAGAAATACCTCTAAACATGTACCAATATCAAATCCATGTAACCTGGAATCAAAATTTGTAATTGAGCCTTCATAAAGTATAAGAGATTTTGTTGTCACACCAGCATCTGAATTTGCAACTAATTTTGAATTCAGTACCTGCACAATTCATGCACACAAAATCAAGCAGCTTACAGACAGAAATTTCACATGTATATACAAGAATATAGTTATGGTTACAGAATCCCACACAAACTACTAGGTCTTATAAGACCAAGACATCCAAAGATCAAAAGGATAACCTTCATCAACTACATGTCCAACACAATCTTTAATTCATTATATAGACAATATTTCCACTCTGAACAGAACTCAAGTCAGTAAAGATCACGTAAAGGACATCTTACTCCAATATTACCACATTTCCAACAGCTAAAGATTACATGGTATTCCTATTTTCAAAAGTTGTGGGCACTATTATGCACAAAAAAGACTCACATGTTACAAGATAAACATAATAAACACCTTCTCAAAATCTTGATAAAGTTGGGACAAGCAACAATAACAGTCATTACTTTGGCGTATTTTCAGACAGCTCATCTCTGGTATTATATACATTCCAAACAATTGAAGACACTTACATTTAGGGGCGGAGCTTTGTTAGGACCTATGTAGTCAGTACCATATAGTGAAGCAAAGCAGCCGGCTCCCAAAACGCTATACCGGTGTAGTGGTTAGTGGCCGGCTCCCAAAAACCACTGAGGATAACGTTACTAATCTTTGTTTTAAACATTGATGTATATATGTACTATACATCAAAACTTAGAACTAGGTCCTTTGTAAAAAAACTAAAAAAGAAGGAGATAAGAGATGAACACAATACATCAACGTTAAAAACAAAGATCACTAACCACTAAGCCACTGAAACTTTCATGCAAATTTCAGTTAAACCAATTAATATTATAGCTAATATATTTGGCCTCTCAAATATTTTTGTCAAGCTCCGCCACTGCTTACATCTAAACATAAACCCTAGGTACTCTACTTAAAAAAACTAAAATGAAAACTGAGATAGGAAAGTGCATGTGACCTTTGCAGCACGAGTGAGACCTTTCTGTGAAATATCAACACCAGCAATTTTCTCCAGTGAAGTTGTGTAATTTAGCAATGCTTCCAACAAGCTTCCAGATCCACATCCAAAATCAAGCTGTGATGAAGAGATCCTCCAATTCACAACTCAGACTAACAAAAGAAAATAGAAGTTGACAAAGTTTTCCATACCAAAGAAGTAGCATGGGATTCTACAATGTGTTGCACTGCAAATTCCACTCTTTGCTTTGAAAGTGGAGGGCTAAAAAGAGCCTGCTCCATTCTTTCCTCTGGAGGTTCTGCGACTTTGGTCAAATTTACTTCATACTCCACATAGCAGGACTCTGAAAAATAAGAACATCAAACCATTGACACAGTAAGCAATTTAGAATCAGCAATTTAGCCACTAGCTAACCAATGGATGTGTGTGTGTTCGGTGGGAGGATAACAGGAGAAAGTAACTCACTAGAAGATAACAAGGACAACATTTTAGCAGAATCACTGGCTGAAGCAAAAATCAAATCAGAAGTGACCAAGTTCGTATTGAAATAAGCATACTGGCCAACAGACATCTGCATCACAACCTCCTCAATGTAGGAAACCACAGCACCAACTCCGATCTCAAACTCAAAATCGTTACAAACTTCAATAACTTCTTTCAGGTTTTCACCCTCCACAACCAAAGATGCTGAATAACTAATACAAGGTAAAGATCCATTGCATGGACAAACACCAGAGTCTGGACCTTCAATCTTTAATGAGTAAACCTCATTTCCTGGCATGTCTTGTGATGAATCTGCATAAATTGATTCAAGTAATTTATTGCATTGCAGTGCATAAAGCTGACAATTCTGAATCGATTGGCCAGTTAAAATTTCTCTGAAAAGGTTTTTGGAAAAAATGTGGATGCTGGAGTTGCTTGCAGTCTCATAAAGCCGGTCAAAAGGAGCAGCTACACAATTAAAATACTTGTTCAGCCATGATAGAAGTTTCAATGAAGCATTCTGAATAGCATCATTCTGCTTCTTATAACAATCCTCAGGGGAACACAAAAGTATTACATCCTCACACCTAGAAAGTAACTTTATTTCACATTTAAACATCTCTGAATCTGATTGCTTTGGGCATGCATTTTTAGAAGCTCGATTGTCACATTCAATCACATCTGTGCCTGAGTCTGCAGCTTTAAAACATGATTCTGATGATTCGGTTAGTATTTTGAAAGGAGGACTCATAATAGAAAAGTGAGGTTCCGACAGGCGATGCTGGCGGCAAAACATACAAAGTATGTCTCTGGGAAGGGAACCCCTCCAGTTAACCCTCGTGGTAAATCTTGAAGGCAACTCAGCTGTGAGTATGGCATCTCTGGATATTTTGTAAACGCCCCCTGGAGTCTTCCCTAGAAGCATCCTGTATAGAAAACCTAGCAATCACTAAATGATGCAAAGTTGTGTAATTTAACAAAAACAGAAACTAACAAATATTTCTAATCGGCAAAAAAGACAAATGTAGTTCATCTAAAAATATTCAACAGATGCAAAAATGCACAGGACAGAATTAGTATACATCATTCCAAGAAAGTATCATGCAAATGAGAAACTAAAGTTGGATGATCAGGAAAATGATAGAAACTGGTACCCAAATAAGAAAATATAATTTTCAGAATAACCAACAATGGGCAGCAGTTTCCACTTTTATTCACCCACAATACATAACTAATTATTACATAATAACTTACACAATAACTGCCACAAACTGCTCATTAATTTCGCCCTCTCCTCTTATTAACAATTTTTATAAGAGGTCTAACAGAAAACTTGAGTTAAAGAATAAAATATTCTCTAGTTTTATTATGAGCATTCAGTTTGCAGCAACATCGAGAGGTTATTTTATCTTTCTTGACCAAAGAAACTGTGGTGTGCCTAATAAAAACCTGGAGAAATCATTGATTAGATAGGTTGACCGGAAATTCTGTCAGGACAGAAAATTCCAATGTAAGTGAACAATTATTGGCACTTTTCAGCACTTTTAGATGACAATCAATTTAAGGACATCATTTCTAAGTTTTAAATTATGATCAAGGAGTAATTACAAAATTTAATCACAATTATCAAAACCAGTAAAGGGTTACAGAAGTTGGTCTACCAAAATAAAAAATACTTCAGTTGACCGCCATGTGACCATAATATAGCAAAAGTACATGACAAGATAACACCTTCTTTCAATCAAGTATTATTTAATAAGTGAAGGCAAGAAAGTAATATCAGGTTGACCATTGCACAATTAAAATTTCAAATGAACATTTTAATTTAAAGAGACCTGTAATACAACTGAACTGTTACATCCTCATAGAAAAGATCTCTAGATTTCCGAGTATATCCGATGCATGCTAATATTGCATCACCGACTATATCTTGTCCAGACAAGTATCTTGCCCGAACATTTAGAGATCCCTCCGTTTCTTTTCCATTTCCAGATATAAAAGACTGATCCAGTAGATATGATTGTTGAGCAGCAAAGAACAGTCTCATCTCAGAAGAAGCTTTACCTATATTCCTATTGTAGCCTCAGAGATCAAGAATAAGTTAGAAAACAATTATCCAGTCTAAGAAAATTCTCTGTAAATTCACCATACCTTGAAATCAAAACATTGGCGCAATCTTCTAAACCAAGTTCATTTGCAATGATATCAAGGTAATATTCTCTTAAAGATATATGAAGAGTCACTGCTTCAACATGTTTTTCCATCGAACTAGGAATACTTATGGCTGCAACCGGAATGCATTCACGTGAATCACCTTCTTTCATTAATGACTCTATAATATCTTGTGGATATGGACTCAGCTTTCTAATCCAGAGATGCTGTTCAGAGGTAGCAAGAAACTCATGTAACTTTGTAGTGGCCCATACTACATATGAAAGAACCAAAAATGGATTTGACTCCACCTCAGGATTAATACATTTACACAAACTGAAAATCTTTGCATCACAGACAGCAATGACAGAAATAGGAACCGATCCACAACGATCGCCTTTCCTCCTCAAAGTAGCTCGAATGTGACCACTGAGTGGATGATCAGATATGAGAAACTGTATGAGTGTCAAATGGCAAAAAAAATGGCATCAGTCTGAGTTTAAATTCACTGACAGCCACATATAATATTGGAACATCATCCGGAAAAAACAAATCATAATAAATCCTTTTGACTAATTTTTCAATGTGATGACCAGCAAGTTTATAAAGGATTGCAGAAGAAGTGAGAAAAAACTGAAAAAAGAAGTAGAAAAATGGACTTCATAAAACTTGATGTTTTCCACCGATAAATGTCCAAAAAATTTCATAGACAAGGCCAACTTTATAAGAATTATTTGCTTGCCATCAAAACAATCTGGAATGCAGGGCAATAAGAATATAGTCATTTCTAGCAGTGTATCCTTAACGTTCACTACAGCATACATTGATATTTGATAACTGGAAACAGACTACAGACTAAATAGTAGACAGCAACATCAGTGAGGTAGCTATTCTCAAACTTAATCACCAAAGGTCTTCAGTACCAGCTCAACCAAGAACTGGCAACATACAGACCATTCTAGCAATTAGAAAAAATATATTATAAGGATGATCAGGTGAAACAAAATGAGAAACCTGAAGGAACATTGATCATCCAACTAAACACAATAACATAATTTAGGTTGAGTTTGAAAAACAGCTTAATATTAGAGCTTGTGTATAGCCTGTTTCTACAATTGAAGTGAAGGCCTTTATCGTACGAGCGGAAAACACAAAATAAGTGCTTGTAAGCTAGCTATCGTAGACTTTTTTATAAGCAGTTCAGTCCACTTGCATAAGTGTTTATGTCACAAGATAAGCTCAAATAAGTTCTTCCAAACAACCTCTTATTACACAAAAGGAATTGCAGTGCTCTTAATATACTTTATTTTCATAACTGAAAATAGGCATCACTCAACAACGCAGAATAAATTACCTACTTTTTCTGAAAATAGATAGGCGATTCGAGCAACTAAACTTTCCTGTGCTTCCTGAGGAGTGAGATCAATGGTCTCTGGAATAATACCAAGCTGCAGGAGAGTAATTAATAGTAGTAAAATTGTGAAAGTTAAAACGACATAATCCTAAAGACGGGAAAACACTTGAAATAGTAGATATAATACAACAAAAAGTCAGTTCCTACGTAGCACAAAAATCCAAATATGTAACATACATATTGAATAAATTGTCTGTAGAATGGACACTACGAAAATATCCATTCGTCTATTCTTAGTATTTGAATAATTAGTTTGCAACAATAAGTCGGTATAAAATACAACTGAAACCCACATTAAAAATGCCTCAAATACAAGACATTGATCGTAAAAAAGAAATCCACATAAAAAATTTTAGGGCTTGAAATTCCAGTGAAATATTTCCATATTTCAATATGCTCATTTCATCAAAATTGGACAATTTACAGTATAAACTCATGTTCTAGTTCAAACAAACTTTCCATGAAGAATCGTTTGTTGGGCTGAATGAGGACAAAAGCGAGAAAATGGAAGTTAGTGTCTACCATAGCGTTATAAGATAGTGCTACAATTATTATAGAATAAAAAGGTACGCACACTGTAGATGTAACATTTCAAATGCATGACTGTATTACTGAAAAGGCTCAACGAAGTCAAATTCACATATAAGTGTGAGTGTTCTTGGCATTGACATCTCCAAACGCAAGCATCAAACTCAACTTTCCAGTTCCACTTAGGCCACTATCATCTTTAAAGCAAGACTAAAATTACAAATAATCATCAACAACCAAATTTAACAAAAGTAAGTAATTTATCAGCTCTACTTCTTCTTTGTAACTATATGGAAATCAATGAGAAAATGAGACGAGGTTCTGGCTAGATTTAAAATAATTGAGACAGAAGAAAAAGTGAGCTAGCTATCAGCCTATCACAGCAAGCATAGACAAATCTAATTAAAACGATAATCGAGTACAAGCAGAATGATATTATTAATTATTATATCAATAATTTCGGTGCTGATTGGAAGTGAGTAATACCTTCTCTATAGCCATCTCTGCAGCAGATTGCTCTGCATCCTTTTTTTTCTTAAAAGTCCCTGACACAACCGTAACTTCTGGAAGCTGCAATGTGCAACGGAAAAGGCAGGGTCCCGTCTGTGGAATGCTTAACCCTGGACATTCAGTTTGACAGACCTCCTTCACTTCCTCTACCACGTAACAAGCCATTTTGCCAAACTTTTGGTGTATTATAGCCTTAGGTGTAAGAGTTGGTTTTTTCGTTGCAACAGCATGATGTTCTTTTGTTTCCATGAGAAAGCTCAGAACATTTACAATCTATTCTTTAAAATCAACAATTAAAATACATCATCCAGAAACAAGTCAATCTGCTACAAATTGAAATTTAACATAATAAGATCAACAATGAATGAAGTACATCTAAGCAATAGCCATAATCATCAATGCTAGAAAGCCAAACGTAGCAGCCGACACCGAAAACAATATAGTGGAATAGCGCATAGCGAGATGACTGTCACTCTGAATTATTTATGCATATTAATAATCAAATAAATGCTGAAAAATTATAATAATTCTCAAAATCCATAAAACATTCTTAAATATCAATCAAAAGTAACAGGTCTTAAGCAAATCATAAAAGTAAACACCCAAAATGTTATTTTTTTTAAATATGTTTATAATAATAAAAATACCTAAAATATCCCTAATACAGTGTTTGGGCAGCACCCCCTACTCGTTGCGATTTTGGCCACTATAGTCGTGCAAAATAGTTCCAGTAGAGGCCACTTTGGTGCGCTATTGACGACAGTAGAGAGGCAATAACTAGCATAAAATCTAGGAATGAACCTACATTAGCCTTCCCATTTTTTGAAGGGAATAAAGCAGAATGCATGCACTAATTAAGAACCTAATTTATCTTTCAATCAGCATTTCCAGAAAATTTGAAATATATAATCAACAAACAAAAAAGAAAATAAAACACTTAAAACCTAAAACGCAGAATCGATGAACAAAAAGCAAAACATTTATGAGTTGCATAAGGCATGAAGAGAAATGTTAGATTCTTGAAATGACGTTGATTTAGATAAAATAAAACAAGCATAAAAACAAAACGATATGAATGAAATTTGGAGCGAGAGAATAAAGCGAGTGCGAAAAGGAAGAGAATTAGAAATGTGAAGCAAGTTGAAGAATGTAAAAGTTGTTAGAAGCAATTTATTTTTGAAAAAATGGAAAAGGTGTGAGCGAGAGAATGTACCTTAAGGTTCGTATAGTTGAGTGCGTAGAAATTAAGCTTCAAAAAAAACAAGAAGCAGTTAAATGAAGTGTGGGGGAAAAAGACGAAGGCGAAGATGGAAAGGTTTTTGGAGTGTTTTTTGGTCACTCACTCACTCTCACTGCAAAAACTGTCTGTGTCTACCGTTTTACTACTTATAAGTTTTTTTTGTTTTTCATAATACGCTAATATGTTTTTGTTTGCGCGTGACAAAACTTGCAAGTTGCTTAGAGCATCTCCAAGGGGAGGTAAAATGAGTTCGTCAGTAATTACTTAATTTTTGTGGGTTCACCGTTGAAGTTGTAATTATTTAACTTTTGTGGATTCACCGAGTTGTGTCAAGGTGTCATCACGGTGCTGTCAGGAAGGAACGCTGTTTCATACCAGTTAACTTTTATTAATTTATTAATAATAATAAATTTATTATTTTTTATTAATTTATAGCGTTAACTTCTTTTTAATTTATTAAATAATAATAATTTTATAACCATTAGTTTTTTTTAGTTAATATACCATCGTTAGCCTTTTTTTTCTTCTTTAATTACGATTATTAGCTCATTAATAGCAACAATTTGTTACTCATACTTTTTCTTCACAATTTTTGTTACAGAAGTTTAGTAAAAATTTTATCTAACGGTACTTTTTTATTTATTTTTAATTTTAAATTAAAATTTTATTTTAATTTTAAATTAAAATAATATATAATAATATTAATTAGAATATTTAAATTAATATTTTAAGTTATAATAAAATTAAATATTAATATATAAATTAAAGTAATGAAATATAATATAATTTTTTAAAAGTTAAACTGTATAGAAGTAGTGAATTAATTCAAGGTGATGTGGCATAGTAGAACCTATTTAAATGGAGTTCACCGTTGGAGTAAAAAATGAATGAGTTCATTCAAGATGATGTGGCACAGTGAACCCCATCTAAGAAACCCATCTTGAGTTCACCGTTGAAGATATTCTTAGTTTTAATTTAACACATATATATTTAAATGCATCTTTTAATCTTTAAGTTTATATTCGTCTTCTTAGTCTATAAATAGTTATGTAGTTAATTTTTTAAATACATTATGTTATAGAAAAAATTATGTACAATTGAAATCATTAATTACAAACAAAACTTTTTGTTATGTTTAAAAATGTTGAAATACTTAGACTATAAACAAGGGGAAATATGTCCATAAGATGGACAAAATATAGATTTAAATATATTTACTTTAAAGTTTAAATGAGTTTTTTGAATCTTTTATTTGTGGATTTTCAAGAACGCATAAATTTTTTGTAATATTTTGTTGATCTTTACTAATTGAATCTTATTTATTATGAGCTTGCATTGTTTTATTTTATTTTTTCTTTTATATATAGTAGTGATGTTGGCATACGCAATGTTTTATTGGGTGTCAGACTATGCACCTCAACAACAAGTTCTACCTGATTAGTTTAAGTTGTATGGTGTTCAATGTTGATTGATCTAATCTTAGTTTAAATGTTTAACTTACTATATTAATTTTATGTATAAGTTATTTAAGGTGAAACAATATTATGTATAATTCAAAGTTAATTTTATGCACCATTTTCTAAATTGATGTTGTTGTTTAAATTGAAATCTTTAACTTATTACATCCATAAATATATTAGGACATATCCATACATCCCATAAAATATATTAGTACATATACATACATCCCATCATAAACATAATTGTTACAAAGCATTCATCCGGAAACATAACAAAATTGTTACAACTTACAAACCCATACATCCATTCATACAAAACTTAACCAAATTGTATTTCGAGTATAAAATAGACAACAAAATATTGTCATAATTTTACTGCATCGACTCTACTAGTAAGCATCTTTTTTCTTGTTACAACGGGTGGTTCGTAGTTTGTAGTTGGAAACAAAGAAGATGTTGTTTTTGGTGGTGAGGGTGGTTGAGAAGTTGAAGCTTTTGAATGAAAATTAGGTTTTAGAGTGGAAATGGGAGTAAGAATATTAATTATAGTTTTTTTTTTTTTATAGTTTGAAAATGTTTTGGTGGATGTGTTTTGGAATATGCAGGTTGGGATTAAGAAGTTTGCGATGGTTGATAATGTATAGTTTTTCTATATTTTCATGGTGGTTTGGGTTGGGAATGACAAGCATGGGTGAAGACTAATTTGGGGTGGAACAGTTTGGGTTGGGACAAACTCCAAAACAAACAATAAAATCTAAAGAAGTCAGAGTGAACCACAAACATAAACAACTCAATTCAACGTTATCCCACTAAATATGTCAAAAATAATACAATATTACCCTAACTACTATCTAAAAGAATCAAATTAATAACACAAATACGCACATGTGCACACATATGTACCATTGTTCACAAATTGTCCCTCATTGGTGGTTGAAATCCACGTAAAAAAACGTTTACAATGTGACAAAAGACAAAAACCAACAAAAGTTCAATAAACAACACCATATTTACATTAAAAAACAAACAAAAGAGTCCAAAACTCTAAATAAAAAAAAAATAGAATGCAAATAAGTTGGATGATAAGATTTTAATGTTGCATACGTCTTATATGCTTCGACGATAAGAATCGATCTATTATTTTTGCCTTTGATGATGATTTTTTCCATAATTTGAAATCATTTTTAGAAACCTTAAGATAAATAATAAAAAAATATAATTTTAAATAAGCCTGACAATGACGAGCATCAAACCAAACAAGGGGTGTCCTGACTAGCCTTTCATGCCTTGTTGGTTGAACAAGACCTTCGTCATATCAGGTTCTTACTTGCTGAGATTTTTTCATATAATACTACAAGGGTTAACACATATACATTACGACAATGACAAAACCACGAGGATTAATCCACACATTACATGGCATTAGCAAATCGACACAAGGAACTTTACCTCTATGGAAATAGGGTACAATATTAGACTTTATAGACTTACAAGAGCTATATACTATGTTATACTAGTATACTATATGGTACAACAAACTTATCCCACATAGCCCTATGAATCATGATACAAAAAAGAGTGGATTAAACCAACAATACAAACTAGTATAGCTAGCTGAAGACATAGAGAAGTGTATTATTCAACTTCACTTTCCAATCTTGTCTTTACTCTTTATTCCTCTTGATCAATTATATACTACTTTGGCACCATTGATGGCATTCCACTTATACTAGCGTATGTGTTACTAATTACTCAAAAATATATTATTCACATTCATAAAAAATGAAGAACGAGTAGAATGTCTGAAGTGTTGTTGGTATGGGAGCTGTTCTGCCACCAATAGGTAGAAAAGTCCCATTACTCCAGTGTGTTCTTGACTACTGTTGTAGCTAGACTCTAGTGTTAAAGTTTCACCATCAATTATCTTGACAGAACCTGGTTCAGGATAACAAGTGGACATTCCTACAATGTAACCTGCCTCATTTCCTGCTTCATTTCCATTTCCATAACTTGGTATAGAAGAACATATAACCCTCCCATCCTGATAACAAAGTCCACAAATTTCAGAAAACAAGGTACTATATAATGTTTAATTTCTTCATGAAAAGTAAAATAAGCATTGTTATTCCTCAATTGCAAAATTAACCATACCATTTTCTTGTTAACTAAAACATATGTTACCCTCAGTTGAAAACTATCACATGGAAAAACAGAAAAACTATCATTATGGATTAGACCCTTCCAAGATTACTTTTTGAATAAATGTGTGCTACTAGCTAGAAAGTGATGTGATATCTAATCTAAGTATTCAAGAATAGTTGTGTTCTTTGAACAACAAATTATTGACACTATATGTATTTATCTCTATCTATCTCGCTTTTCATCGTTTACAACTTACACAGATTTCAAAAATATGCACAAAAATCAAAAGACACCCTTATTCGACATTAAAATTTGAATGTCAAAATATCATTTTTCTTTCTTATTTAAGAATGAAGATAAGTTGTAACTATTGCAAATTACCTGTCCATACAGAGTTGAACCAATTCCACCTGAATGCTGATGAGCAACACCATAGATCACATAACCACCAGTTTGCAGTGGAAGACTTGTCCTCCTCACATTAACACATGCATTACCCTCCTTATAATATGTGCTGCAAGATTCAACGAGATACTCAACCTAAAACAAACAAATCCATGTTATGGACTAATGTTATATATGTTTTAGAAGTTAAATTGAGAATGAGACAAAAACAAACTACATGTTTCTTGATGAATTGATTTACCTTACAACTATGATCTGAGTTCAATCCTTTTGAACTATCTGATAATTGCAGCAATGTATCAGTCACATCAATTATATAAATCTTAACAGGCACTATAAAATCATTCCAATCAACCCATTTTATTGTGTATTTTAAATAGAGGCTTCTCTTTGGACCTTCAAAACCTTCCTTCAACTTGCACTGTGAATAATCATAACAACATAACAAACCTCCTTTATAATCTGGCCTTATAGGCCTTCCATATTCATCAACTGTTACATTATAAAGGTCACACTTGCATTCAGTACATCCTAACTTATCCTCCGCACCGCGCGTATCGATGGCATGAACATTAACCAACCATTTCTCCTCAAACCCTTCTGGAATCTCTGCAGGATTACCTATCTCAATACCGAAAGGATCCGGAATATCTGTGGCTGTTCTTCGTGTTTCGGAACCAAGTCCAAAGTACTGTCCAAGAGTATTTTCCTGGCATATTCCACTGTTTCTCACAAGAACAGCATTATCTGAGTTTTGAAGCATCCTATGGCTATCATACTCTGTGTGTGTCACATGTTTACTTTTATGATATTTTGCAACAACCCAATGATGGAGATAAGTTTCATGGAGAGGTATAGAATTTCCAGCTTCATCAATTACTTCAGCATTGAAACTCTTGATTGCTATATGACCTCTTGGAAAATCAATATCATAATAATATCTATTGATAACTGAACCAGGTCCTAGCTCAAACTTTGGGGACAAAAAAACACTTGATTTTATCTTATCTTCACTTTTCACAAAAGAACCTAAACATGGAGTTCCTAACAACAGCAGAAGTATTGCTAGTGGAAATAAAAAATCTCCATATACAAACCACATGTTGATTTGCTGTCAGAAAAAAAAATGAATAGAAATTAACTAATTGTTGATTAAAAATATATTAAACAGATGCATATTGTAAAAAATGCATTATTTTTCATAAAATCTACTGACAAGATATTAGATGGTACAAGAGAATTCTGAAACTAGACGATCAATTGCAAATTGGAGAGAAATATTAAAAAGGGCAAGAGAATATTCACCAAATAAACTACAAAAAAATAAGCATGAAAAGACGTACATAGTTTGAACAGAATCATGATCAAGATGTTAAATTAAAATCACATCGTGACACAGCTACAGTTGAAGTTATAACGAGCTTGATATTATGAATAGAAATACGGTTACATAACATTATTTAAAACCTTAATTATGAACTAAACTAATGACCAAGCAACTATTATTTTTTTAAATAAAAACTATAATTAGCAACAGATGGTGAATAGATAGATGAAACAGAGAAAATTATGGAGGATAAGATGGAATGGGTTCAGTTAGTTGCGTACCTGAAAGAAAGAAAAAAGAGAGAGAGGACAAAGACGAGAGTTTGGAATTTGTGTGGCGATAGATTTAGGAGGTAACGTGGGCGTGTGAGAGTAGTTTTGATTAAATATGAGAAACTAAGCATTTATAGAGATGAATGAAAGTGTAGAGAGTGATGTGAGAACGCTGATTCATTCATTCATTCACACACACTCGTGGCGTAGTATTTATTGTTTGCCTTTTCGTAAATGAGTTGGCATTTTGGAACCAAATTCTAGATTGTTGTCGGTTTCATTTGCAGGGTCACCCATGACGCAATGCAGCCACAAGGGAAAAAGTAAGTAGTAATGTTTTGCATTTAAAATACTACTAGAGATTTTGTCCATAATAGGCCGGTCGGTACTTTGGACAATTTGAAATCATACACATTAATGAATAAATAAATAAATAAATGCAGAGTAAAAAATATTAAAAGTAATTTTTTTTAAGGTTTGTTTAGTTAGATGATATTATTAGATTAAATACTTTTATTTAAATTTAAATCTATTATAATTATGTGTGTGAATATTAAGTAGTGTTTATCGTTTCGTCTTTTAAAAAAATAATTGAATAATTATGAAAATTTATAAATTGAAATAACTAAAGTGAAGATTTTAAGGGTAGGTTTCTATAATTCATAATTTATAAACAATAAACTCGTTTTATTTTACCTTACTAAACTGATATTTCATAATTCATCTTCATGTGTGGTTTTAGTTCTTTCACTGTCTTTATCTTGTTACATTAAATTCTTTTATCATAACACATTAAAGTGCACTCTTAGTATTTCGTATCGAATGTAATTTTTTACACTGCATAAAAAATTAAAAATTCAATTTGTAATTATTTTACAAATTAATCTTTGTAAACCGATGGTGTAAATCATTGTTATAAACGAATACTAGAGTATAATAAATTTGAAATTGATGCACACAGTATTAGTATTGATTTGAAAATAATTACTAATAAAATATTTTATAA
>JBBPBT010000036.1:1624224-1643714 GCA_037974875.1 Cicer bijugum
TAAAATAATAAGTTGATGCCCATCCATATATATACTTACAATACATAGCAAAATAGTACTATATATTTTGGCTTGTGAAAAGAATTGTTATATCATATTTTAATATAGTGTTGATAGTGATTTAATAAATTTGGCAATGAAACATATATTACTCTTAGTTGATTTATTTTAGGCCAGGCTGCAAGTGCTAAGTATTAATTAATTTCCCTAGCTATCTATCTCCTTAACTAATAATATTGAGAGCTTCCTTATAAGTAATTAAGATATGAACTAAAAAATATTTCCTTTATGAGAAACCACTTTCTTCTCTTCTAATTGGAGGATATATATATTTTTTGTCAACCTCCTTTTTAAAAGTGACCCTAGCTAGTTTTCTCTGTTCAAACTTCAAACCCAAAGACTTTCTTATATATATATATATATAATATTATCACACATAAATATAAGTTGAAGAGATAAGACAATACAAAAGTCTCCATAACCAAACCTCACTCACACACTCTTCTCTTTTGCTTCTTCTTTCTTCTCTTATATTTCTTTATTCATGTCTGATGAACCTAAACAAGCTTACTACCAAAACTTTATGGTAGATCATAATATTGATTATCATCAAGCTAACATGTATTGTGAAAAACAATTTTCCAGCTTTCCTAATTTAGCTTCATCAGCATATGATTCATCACAACCTAGCTTTGATCCTTCATATATGAGTTTTAGTGAATGTTTACAAGGTGGATCAATGGATCATTACAATTCATCATCACTTGGAAATTGTTTTGGAGTAGTATCTCCTTCTTCATCAGAAGTTTTTTCATGTGTTGAAGGAAATACTAATAATAAAAAAGCATCCGTTGCAGCGGATCAAACCCTTGGTGCTACACTTAACTCATGTATCTCTTCCTCGTCTTCTGAAGCTGGCGGAGCAGCTTCAGAAGAAGATTCAGGAAAGAGAAAACAAGTTATTAAAGAAGAAGGACAAGAAAAGTCTAAAAATGAGTAAGTTTTGTTTTTCATCCTCTTGTTAATTTGATTGATGGTGCAATTAATGAATAAATGAATTACAGGAAGAAGGATAAGAAGAAATTAGGAGAGAAGAAGAAAGAGAAGGAACCAAGATTTGCTTTCATGACAAAGAGTGAAGTTGATCAACTTGAAGATGGATACAGATGGAGAAAATATGGACAAAAAGCTGTTAAGAATAGTCCATACCCTAGGTATATATCACACTACTAGATCTCCTTATATTATTTCCACTTATATTAAGAAACAAAGTCAATAATTTCACATAAATACAAACAACTCTATATATATAATTTTGTAAAAATAAAAAAGATGAAAGTTTGAATGGAATGGGAAATTGTAGGAGCTATTACAGGTGTACAACACAGAAGTGTACAGTGAAGAAACGCGTAGAGAGATCTTTTGAAGACCCAACAACTGTCATAACAACATATGAAGGTCAACATAATCATCCTGTCCCTACATCTCTTAGAGGCAATGCTGCAGCTGCTATCATGTTCACACCCTCCTCTTTGCTATCTACACCTTCTAATTCAAACTTCTCTCAAGATCTCCTTCTTCACATGCATTCTCATCACAACACTTTCAATATCACTTCTCAACCATCACCTAATTCTATTTCTTCACACAACAACTCTCTTCTTCATCACTATCAACATCATCATGAGTATGGTCTCCTTCAAGATATTGTCCCTTCCATGTTCCTCAATAGGACCAACCACAGCTGATCCATCTCTCTATTGCCATAATTATTTCTCATATGTTTTTGTATATATATATATATGATAGTTTCATTTACTACTTATGCATTTCTCACTCATCATATAATTTAGTCTATGATTTTAAATTGCAGTCTGCAATAGTAATATTATAGTAATTTTAGAGGTTTCTGCAACGGCAACACAACTACAAACTAATTAACCTAATTTGAGTGTTTTGCTTCTATGTGGTATGATCATGGCATCTGCTATAGCTATAGTGGCTGGTAAGTGGGAACTGTTTTTTTTTTTTTCCTCTTAAGGAAAAATTACCGGGTACTTAATTATGTATTAATTAATTAATCTTAGGGAGAGGTTAATTATTATAGGAACATAAACATCTGATCTTCTTATGTATGCAGTTTGGTAGCCCATTTGGGATTTTCATGCTATATGTGCATATGGAGTTGTATTTTTTTTTATAAGACATATGGATTAGTACTTTGTAACATCCATTTATAACATTGAGATATTCATAACTTTTTATATGGGTTAATTAGAGGAAGGAAAATGTTTACTGCATTTTAATTTAATTGTCTTCTTATTTATTTATTTTTATAGGCAAAATATATTAATGCGAGTACCAAAAATACTCAAAATCTGTTACAAAGTGAGGTTCTCAAATACATAGACTAAACTATATGATTAGTCAAAATAATTTTCTCAAAATAATTAAAAAAATTAATTGTTTTCTCTAAATTATCCATCATAGTTGTTTCATGAAAGAAAAATAGTTATTGAGAAATGAAATCTAAATTTAATTAAAAGATATTTGAGGAATATATAATAGTAGTATTATTTATAGTGTCCGTGAAATATTAGTATATAACTCAATAATTTGTAAGAGAAATTAAATGGAACACCCGCAAGTCCAGAAAAATTTGGTTGCCCAAATAATTGAAACACTTGTATGGTAGCATATGTAACAAATATAGAAAAGTTAGGCATTTTTAGTCCTTATGGAGTTATGGTGAATGCAAAATCAAATTGTATTTGAATGTGCATTGGCATATTAATTCATAGGAAAATTATCGGTAGCTACTCGATTTGTGATTGAATCAGTGTTTACAACGTTTAACTGTAATAGGTATCCAAGTTAAGGTGGTAAATTATTTTTTGAAAGATAAAAGGATAATATATTAGATTAGTACTATAAATCATTACTTAAAAATAGTATAAAAAATCATAAAGGAAAAGAGAAAGAAAATAAAATTATTTGTTTATTTAAAAAAAATAGAAAAAACTGACCTTTCTTGGTCTCCCAATAAAAAAGAAACTATTGACCTTTAATTGGTGTTCACACTTCACTAGCCATATCTTCAATTGTCAAAGGTAAAAGAAAGCTGCAAAGTTCGGTCGCATGGCTAATTTCTTAGTCATCTCTTTATTTTTGGTGGGGTGTAAACAGAAGAAAAAAAACATGATTAATTGATATTGATGGATCTAATTTAGGTGGGATGATAGAGAAAGATTCATGATTAATTGATAAATTGTTAACAATGGTTGGTTGTGAAAGACATGAGGTTATTTTTATTCAATTACTTATCCAATAAAAAACATTATATATTATTGTGTGTTATATTACATACATATAACTCCCTATTTATAGATATGTAGCAATATTTAAGTTTTACAAATAATTTTTTGAGCCCAAAACACACTCACATCGAACGAGATAGTGTTAGACCTCATTATCCTTAGAGACAGCTATGACTTTGTCTTATATTCTTTTTGCCAACAAGCTCTAAGAAAAACAACACTAGCTAGTTCCGTGTTATCTCTCTCTTGTTATGGTTCTTCTTGCATTCTAGAAATCTTCGTCGGAGAGTTCAGTCAAGTTGAATGTGTTAATATCATTTATTTTATAAATCCAAATTTTATAATTAGTTTGCTTTTAAATCCATTTTTGTATACATTCCCTTAAATCAACAATGATTTTGATTAATTACTCCAAAAAAACCTTAATAATGGACTGATCAAGTTTAACCGCACAATCTAATAGTCTCTTCATTTTCCACTTAGCTTGCTCCTTATTTCTTAAAATTGTATATCTTTTATTTTTGAAAAGTTTTGATTTTGTTTCTATTTTATATGATTAAAATGATTAACTATAAAGTGTACTTTAAGGTATTTGTGTAAAGCTAAATAATCATGAAATAGTCTACTCCGCATGTATTTGAAAAGTTTGATCATGAAAATGATTTAGAGCTAACGGCATGATAGGGTCTCAATGTTATAGGTAAATTTACGAATTTAATCGCCTAAATTAATCTAATTTATATTTTGATTTAACTTATTTAAATTTGAGTTTATTCTGACCAATCTATTTAAATCAAATGATATTTAATTCACATAAGTAGTTGATTTAAGATTTTGAATTCAGGAACTCAATTTATTGATACGATATATATGTTTTTATTTATTTATTTTACTATTGATGTATAGTTAAAATTCAGTTTTTAGATTATATTTGAGAATTTGTTGCTAATTTAAGTTTTTTATTATGTTTGTGAATGTATTTTAAGTATCGAATGATATGTTGTGATATAATTTTATTATTTTTTATATATTCAAATATTAATTATATTTTTTAAATAATTTTTTTTATAATCTGGGAACCCAATTCAACATTATTTATAATTTGATTGCAATTTGAAGTAAAAATCACGGACTAAGTGTTAAATCCAACTTAAATAATTTTTTTTGGATATTGAATTTGGCTAAAAAGACCAAACCCAACTTGTGTACATTCCTATCACGTATACACATTGCATTGTGTTGTTTAGCGGAGAAACAGTGACGCCGAAGACAATGTAAAAAAAATTGGTGTAGACAATTTAAAATAAAATTTGTGGTCCTACTTGATCTAATGGTCAAAAGTGAATTGAACTATTATAAATTACTTTAATATTGGTTCATGTTAAATGTCATCCATGATCCGTGTTGTATATGCAGTGTCTCTAAACCACAAATAAATAACAAGATATGATTGTTATGACAAGGAAGAACAATCTATTACCCAAAGACAAAACGTTGCTTACAAGTCATGTTTGTCTCATACCCTTCCCGAAGGAAATCACTATGCTCATAAATTGGCCTCTTATGCTCTTTCTTTTATTGGCTTTCATCCGTAGAGTGATATACATGGTTTCATTAGGGAAGACATTTTTTTTTTCCACAACAAATGTCACCTTTATTATCATTTTAAATAATGTTTCTTTCACGGGTAACAACTCGATCATGAACTTGCACTAGATTAAAAACGGATTTCATTATCAAACTCATGAATATTCGAGTGGATATCAATAGACGCAAGTAATATTGTTACGTCTAATATTTTACTCACACTTGCTGCAATTAAGATTTAAATTCAAAATTTTATAATTTATATATTACATCTAAATTTCATTATAAATCTTTAATAAAATTAATTATTCTCTCTAATTTGTACGAGAGTGTGGCATTTCTAATTTAAATTAACATGTTTTGAGTACAAGAAGTTTAAGAGATAAATATTGATAGTAAGAAAAAGCCCATTTAAACCTTGAAGAATGCCAAATGATCCACCTAGTTAGCTTAATCCTAACATCAGTATCATGGAAGCAACTTTGCAAAGTTTCATCAGAATTTTATTCAGGAACAGAGAAGGATCCATGCAAATGTAGCCATTCCTAATCCAACTCACTTGATCACAATGCAAGAAAAATGATGAATTAACAAGACCAACGGATTTCCATAAATGAAATTAAGAGTTGCATCGCTGGTATTGAGTAGGTTGTGTTATTTTTTGCTTATATAGCATAGTCAGAGTAAAATACCTGATTAGAAATTTAATTATTTCTTTAGATTTAAGTTTCCAAATAACATTTTGCTGTTGTTCAAATCAAGTTTAAAATATTTTTATCTATAGAAAAAGTTAATTAGGTAACCAAATATAGAGATTCAAATTAAAAAATAATGTATTCAACAACCAGATTAATCATTAGTTTAAATAATTTAATATAAGAAGCAATCTAATTCTAACCGAACCTATAACTAGTGTCCATAATAATTAGTTGAAACATCAGAATAATAATTTGAATTTGACTTGGTGACTTATGCAATAAACATTGAACTCCCCTATTTTTTAGGCTTAACAATTATTTGGACATAAATGTATACATCAATATCGTATAGTACGGTTTTCCATTCCTTTATCTTCCTATCAACTTATCATTGAAATGAAATATATGTCTAGTTTTAGTATCAAAATATTAATGCTTCTTTTTAGTAAACAAAAGAAATAACGATTTATTATCATAAATTTACATATGAGATCTTAAATTTAAATACGAAATATAATATTCAATTTAAAAATACTAATATTTATTAATTGAGTTAGAAATTTAAAACTCGTATATTTTTTTTTTTGAATAGTATTGAATAAATTTTTTTTTTTTACGTAATTAACCTTATTCCATTTGATGATAGGGACATGATTATTTGGAGCATAAAAAAAGAGGAAGTGAATGTTGGAGTAGAAATGGTAGTTGGATTTGGAGGTTATTTTAACGTGTTAGTTAAATAAAAGTGTAGAATATTTTGATTTAAAGCAAATGAAGAAAAGAAAGTAGCAACGAACGTGGCAACATATTTGAGTATATTTTTACCAAAACAGAGGAAGGAATTTAACCCAAAACGACACATAACAGAGACAAAAACAGTGGTCACAGAGAGTGTTGTAATCATTTTGATTTTCATTATCTAAATTCTAAACTGAGTTAGATTGAAAAGCTTGTTGTTCATCTTCTTCTAAGTTTCCATTCCAACCACTGAGAGAGAGACATCCCCTCCGACATTTTCTCTATTCTTCAAGCAAACTCTTCTTTCAGATCTCTCTCTCTCTCTCTTTAGGGTTTCTCTTTCTGCTATTTATGATCACTCTTTGACACGCTTCCCTTACCAAATCTACTGCTTCCATTTCTTCATCTTTGGTATTTTTCTCAGATTTCGATTCTTCCTCCTTCCTTCTTCCTTTTCAATGCGCGCGTTATATCGCTGATCTCAATCTTTTTCTTTTTCTTTTTCTTTTTCTTTTTCTTTTTGTAGATTGGAGCAGTTACTGCGATCGAAGATGGTTGTTTCGGGCCCAATTACGCCGGGGCAGGTGTGTTTTTGCTCTTACTGTAATAATTCTTTGATTTCAAGGTTAAATCTCGAATTGCTTAGTTGATTTCTGATACTTCTTACTTGTGATTTTCGTGATCTGTTTGTTTTTGTTGTCGTTTGCATCTAAGTGTTAGACAAGTTATTGAAAAATAATTCAAATAACTGTCAAATTCGATTAGGATAGTGTGGAAAGTTATTTAAATTTGTTATTTAAGTTGATGTTAGTTTTTTGTAGCTAAATCTGAAGCATTATTTTATGATATTTTGGGGAAAATCAATTTTAACTTCAATGTGAATGGCAGTGCAATTATGAAAAATATATCATATGCAACTCAAATTTGAGCTTATTGATGTGGAGTATGATAAAATTCAATCTAAAACCTCTAATGGTTTGGATGATGTGATGAGCTTCTCTTTCCGCTTTATGTTGTTCATGTCAATTGTATTATATCTATATGCTACTATTTTGGAGGATGTTGCTAATTTTCTAGTGGGGCTTTGCTTTTTACGAGTTCAGGTGTCTTTCTTGCTTGGAGTTATTCCAGTTTTTGTTACTTGGATATATTCAGAATACTTAGAGTACAAGAAAACCTCATCTCCTACTAAAGTGTAAGTTTTTAGCACTGTCATGAGAAAGCCAATTATTGACTTCCACCGATTCGATTTTATCAAGTATTAAGTTTGTTTGTGGAATATGTGTGTGTGTGTGTGTGTGTGTGTATAAAGGACAACTTTCTTCTCTTCAGTTTGGCTGTTTCTTCTTGTGATTGGATTGATGAAGAGGGTTTATCACAATACTTTAGATAACTATGTTATTACACATTGAAACCTTGTGATGCCACTTGATGATATTTCAATTTTGGTGTGATTGGCATTGGTTAAGGATAAAATCTGTTAAATAGGTCTTAGATGAGGTCTTTGGGGATCAACAGTAATTCTTAAATCAAGTAGCAGTATTTAGTGTTTACTTATCAAGTTTATGACACCCGTGTTACTTACAGCTCTGAAACTGCACTTGTGCCTTTATTTTTAAAACATAATAATATTTAGCAAACCTGGAGATTAGGATTTAATAAACAATTAGATGCTGACTAATGCTTTGAAGTTAGTCGGTGTATATGGAGCAAACATACATGAACACTTCATGTTTCATGTGGGCATTAAAACTACTAATATCCTGCAATCATATTGAGAATTATGTATCAGAAGATTTCATGTTGTGAACAATGAACATTAACACCAACTAATATGGATGATATGTTTCCCATCTTGGATCTATTTTTAAGTATTTGTTTAAACGAATAAACTTGATTTAAGTAATCACTTGATTGAAGTTCCTACTTTCAATAATTGAATTTCCTGCTCCAAAGTTTTTTACATATGGAATGCATACAATTATTTATCTGCAAATATTTTCTGATTCTTAACAAATTCTCTTGGTGGACTGCAGTCATTCAGATACGAGTCTTGATGAGTTGGGGAAGGATGCAGTTAAGGAAGATGATCGGGCCATTTTGCTGGAAGCTGGGCTTACAAGATCAGCATCAGCAAAATTCCACACATCATCTGTCAAATTGAATTTGATTCGGTAATTTTCTATGATATGCAATGTCAAGGGATTTTTTAGTTTTCTACTTCTATATTTTAAGATCCTTTCCTTCTTACTTGTTCTGTTTAGGTTCTTGACCATGGACGACTCTTTCTTGCTAGAAAATCGCGCAACTCTGAGGGCAATGTATGTCATTGATCTGTGAATTACTAAAATTACTAAAATGTTACATGTTCCACTCCTTAATTCTGAAAACATAATTTTTTTGCAGGGCTGAGTTTGGGTTGATTCTGTTTTATTTCTACATATGTGATCGAACAGACTTACTTGGAAATTCTACCAAGGTAAACATTAAACATATACTAATTATTATATTTCCACTTGTTTTTGCTTCGATATACAATTTGAAATATTGTTATAAAGTAATTTTTATAGAGGATCTTCTTCTATGACAACTTCAATTTTTGTTTGCTTGTTTGTAACTGTTTGGTTTGTTGTTTAAGTTTTCAGACTTTTTGTTGTTATTAATGAGGAATATTTGTATATATGTATTTTTCCCTTTTTGAGATTGTCGCCGATGAGTGCCTAGACAGTAACTATTCAAGGGATTGAAAAGGATGCTATCTCATAAGTTTTTTAACAAAACTCCGTTTGTCCCATGTAAAAGCAAGTTTGGTTTGGGTTTGGGGAGCTCAAACACTCCCCCGAATATGTAATTAGCTGTATATGCACCAATTTTTGGTTCTATTTCTATTAGTGCTTTTTCATCAGGGTTTGTAAGATTTTCTGTGACAGGATTTACTTGGGAAGAGATATCCTGTAAATCTGTAACATGTTTTACCTTAGATTTTTACTCTGAGTCTTAGGTCACAGTACATGACTTCATAACCAATGTGCTTTATGCAACAACTTTTTGCTTAATCAAAGCTATCACACATGTTTAGATATATGCTGCTACACAGGCTTGATTTTAGAATATTTATTTCCATTGGGTGTAATGATATATTATTGAACGAGCAGTAGTCTTTTATATATTCAAATCACCATATGATTCAAAAATTTCCCTTTGCAGTTACTATTTTCTTACTTGCTTTTCCTTCCTTTTTTTTACAGAGTTATAGTCGGGACCTTTTCATATTCCTCTTCATTCTTCTGGTTATAGTTTCAGCAATGACTTCTTTCAAAAAACATAATGACACATCAACATTTTCTGGAAGAAGCATGCTTTACCTTAATCGGCATCAAACAGAAGAATGGAAAGGATGGATGCAGGTGGGTGCTCCTTTTTGGTTGACGTGAAAACTTGTAAATAGAGATGTTATTTGTCTGCTTGCCTCCTACAACATTATGGTTAAAAGTATTTAATTGACCTCTTCTGTTCATTGATATTTTATATTTGAACTGTCACTGTGATATCTGCTGCAACTTGCCTAATGTGAAAAATCAAACATTATATGAGTTCCATTTGGATTTCTCATTGATATTATATTTTTGAACTGTCATTGTTATATTTGCTGCAACTTGCCTAATGTGAAACATCAAACATTATCTGAGTTCCATTTGAATTTCTCATTCTTCTGTTACTCTTATACTTTTGTTTCTTTTGTTACTTCTTTAGTACCTGTATTATGATTTATTTCATAGCCGACACCAGGAAGAAATTGTGGAATACCATCAGATGAAAAAGGCTTTTAGTTATTAAAATGAAACTAAAGTTGATGGAAATTAAGGCTTTTAGTTATTAAAAATGAAACTAAAGTTGATGTAGCTCAATGTAGTCTTGGTTTGTGTTGCCTTCAAAATGCCATCATTCATCCAAACTTGCTTTCTTTTTTATAATTTGGTTTGAATTTGTCAGCTGCTTCTAACTATTTGTTCCATGTGTTCAGGTCCTTTTTCTAATGTATCATTATTTTGCTGCAACGGAGATATACAATGCTATACGTGTTTTCATTGCTGCATATGTTTGGATGACTGGGTTTGGCAACTTCTCCTATTATTATATCAGAAAAGATTTTAGTCTTCCACGCTTTGCACAGGTGATATGGATTCTTTGACCCCGAACACCATTTTTATTTTAGTTTTATTTTCTCAGGTGGTGGTGTCCACTGACTATCATTAACTTGTTACTCTTTTTGCATAAGCAATATACCTAACTCATTAAAGTGCCTTGCAGATGATGTGGCGGCTTAACTTTTTTGTGGCCTTCTGTTGTATCGTGCTTAACAACGACTATATGCTCTATTATATATGTCCAATGCACACACTTTTCACTTTGATGGTGTATGGAGCATTGGGTATATATAACAAGCACAACGAAAATAGCTCAGTGATGGCTGCAAAGATTCTGGCCTGCTTTCTTGTGGTGATCTTGATTTGGGAAATTCCTGGATTCTTTGACTTATTCTGGAGTCCGTTTGCATTCTTTTTGGGTTAGTAATATACATAATTTTTACTTCTGTATTATTAGTTTTGTTTTGTTTTTTGTCGTGACTTTTGTTAACCAACTCATCCTACCTGAGATTACCAGTTGGTTTCACTATACTGAGTCACATAATGTAACATTTATGCTCTGTAATCTACTATTTATGCTTTGAATTGAACAGTTTTATTGCCTTTCAAGACTCAAGTTGTGGAGACCCCCTCATGTGGTTTACAGTAGTTATTGCCAACATGATAAAAAAAAATGTTACTGCCTAAATGTACATATATTTAGATAATAAATGTTTTCTTTTTATTCTATCAGAGAAAAAATAGCATAGACTTGTTTACAGTGCACGCTTTTGATTGTCGTTTTGCAAGTTTCAAATTGATTTGCTATTATAAGAATGGTAAGCTGGCATGCTTTTTTACTGCAAGTCTATAATAGTAATCTTCATATGGCAGGTTATACTGATCCTGCAAAGCCTGATGTACCCCGAATGCATGAGTGGCATTTCAGATCTGGACTTGATCGCTACATATGGATAGTTGGAATGATTTATGCCTACTTCCATCCAAATGTAATCTAGTATACTGTCTTTTGTGGCAGTGAATATTTTATTTTTAAATGATATCCAGTTATTTTGAATTTGACATATTTAACTGTTTCAGGTTGAGAAATGGATGGAAAAATTGGAAGAGTGTGAAACCAAGAAGAAATTAACAATCAAAACCAGCATTGTTTCAGTTTCTTTATTTGTGAGTCACATATCTCATTATAAAATTATTTGCTTAGATTATTTATGGTTTTGTCTTCTCTTTTTGATTTTATTTATTCAATTTGCTCCAATGTAATTTCATTTTTTCTTTCTAGGTTGGGTACTTGTGGTATGAATACATATACAAGCTGGACAAGGTTTCTTATAACAAACTTCACCCTTACACCTCATGGATTCCAATCACGTGGGTGTTATCTATTTCACTTTTACATCTTTGCCTGTTCTTCATGTTTTCTTTGTTTTTTCCCTTTCTGCTTGAATGATAGCAATTCTAGAATAATTTAGGATATCTTTATTTTTCCAGCTCCTTCTGGTGGTATTTTTTTTAATTATTATCTTCTTTCAGTGTTTACATTTGCTTGAGGAATTTCACTCAGAAGATTCGGAATTTCTCTTTGACCCTCTTTGCGTATGTTTTCTTTACCTTAATTATTGAAATTCAATGTTGAGTGATTTTGACAGATTTTTCTTTTATTCGGTAACACGTAATTTCTACTAGCATTTGTTTCTTAATTTCCCCCTTTTTTGTATGTATTATCAGGTGGCTTGGCAAGATTACTTTGGAGACTTACATTTCACAGTTCCACATTTGGTTGAGGTGTGTATGCATATTAATCTTTCTTATTCTTTCATTATAAACTTGGCTTCAATTATGTTATAAGAATGGGAGTGGCAGTAGTTTCTGTTTCATTTGGTTGATCATCCCTCTCCTCGCATTTGATGTATCTGAGATAACATTAAGAGGGTTATGTGATGTGAATATACAGTAATTGACAATGGTGAAAGAGTTGATCTAGTGGGTTGAGATATGTGCTCAAATGAGATATATATTATATCATTAATTTGTTTCCCACTTTCCATACTTTAAATTCATGAATTGAAATATTATTACAATCCTAAGTGGTGACCCTAATCAATAGGCCGAACAGTTGATTTTGAGATTTCTAGATCATGACTTGTTTTCAATAGTTGTTGAAGTCGGCTAGAGACCGCAGTTGGCATGAATAGAGAAACTTCTCAGTATGGATGTTGTCCTTTTTTAATTGCTAAGTTGTTTTGTGCCTTTGTTGTTTCTATGAACATTTCTTTTTATATGAATAATGAACAAAATCTGGAAAAATCATAGTGGTACAAAACCTATGAAAGAATTTTCCCTTAGTAATATGTGTACTTGATAATTTCCTCTTTGCATACAGATCAAATATGCCAAATGGACAGCCCAAGTGGCTTCTTTCTTTTATCCCAGAGTATCCTATGCTCAACTTCATGCTTACTACTGCTCTATATGTCTTGGTATGGACCTTTCTTTCCTTCCTTCCTTCCTTCCTTCCTTTGTTTTTTCTTCTACTGATATTCAATCCTAAGAGCACCGGTGAACAAATAGAAAAAATAGAAAATATACATTAAAAAGTATAGCTTTTAATACATTGATAACTTAGGAAAATTGTACTTTTTAATAAACTATTTTCATTTTAATTATGTTACTAGTGTCCTTAGGACAATTTTAGCATCTTTTATTTTTTTTTATTAATTTTCAAGTTTCGGGAAAGATATCCCTATTAAGTTTCACTTTTTGTGCTGCATATCTTGACATAATTTTGCAGGTATCTCATCGGCTTTTTGAATTAACAAATACCCTCAAGACAGTGTTTGTACCCACAAAAGACAATCGGCGGCTGTTGCATAATTTTATTACTGGGATTGCCATTTCCATTTCTTTATATTGTGTTGCTCTTATTCTGCTTCAGATTCCCCATTCAACGGTAAGCCTATATTTGCTGCATGACGGGTTTATGGAAAATTTTGGGGAAGGATAATTTGCAATTTTCTGATTTGTCTTTGGTACTGATAGGTTTGAAAATGAACACCAAAGAGAGTTTACATAGACTATTCAATTTGGATTGACTCTGCGGAAAGGAAGCTAGGTGGGTTTAAAATAATACATGGGAATGTGGGATCTCATTTTTTTTCCGGAGGCAATGTTCCGTTAGTTGTCAGAAGTAGTATCCCCATTCACTGCATCAGATATAAATATTGGCGTTGGTTTGTGTTGGTGTTTGACATATGATGAGGGGGTTAACCCCAAAGGAATTTAGACCAATTTTCTGTAGCTTCATTTGCGCTCACACATAAAAGGAGAACAGAGTAGGATCGTGTTACAAATGTGTTGTCTTGGCTTCGAAGAAATTCAAGATTCATTGCCTGTTGATGTTCAATTTCTGTTATCATTTTTTGACTGGTTACATCTGTGAAGGATAAGGAAATATATGTATATTCATTTTGACAATCTTAGCGGAAACGCGTTGTCATACCCATGTAACAATAGTTTTGTTTTAATAGCCATTATTGCTAGTGTTACCATTTAATTGTGAGCCAATACTAGGAACAGGTGGTTCGTTGTGAACCATAAAAATATTTATTTTAGTGGACAATCATCAAATTTATAGGAAACTGGACCTCCACCTCCAGTGTCAAAAATTATGAAATCACATGGCATCCATGCTCACTCCACCCACACACCTATTCTGTTTTCTTCCCCATCCTTCGTTTCCACTTAATTACCCAATTTCATTGCATTCTCCATCCGTGGCCACAAACCATTTTGATGTTCTTTTGGCTTCTAATTTCCGCTTCAAACTCAAGTAAAAATTGTTCCGTCATCATCTTTGCCCAAGGGAAATCTCCCAATGCCACTTCCCTCACCTTAGCTTTCATAAACGATTTAGATGATCTCTTGACTTCCTATTTCGACTTACCCTAGACCTTGAATCCCTACCTCTACCACCTTCTGACTTGTTTCTCAGCAGATACACACACCCACCGCTGCCATGACTTTGAGAAAAGCATGCAACAGATACCAACTTAATTGATTTGGAGGTGGTGTTGTTAGAGGTTTCATTTTGACTCTCTTGAACGTTTTGGAATTGAGAAAGTGGCAATCTCAAGAGCGATTAGGAGCACTAGTGTTGTGAACGGAACAGTTTTAGGAGAGTTTAAAGGAGGACTAGAATACGATTAAAATTGTAACACAACAAACCAACTAGACTCTAAATATAAATCAGGCGAGGATCAATAGTGTACCAATTGTGGTCGAGTTTAGCTCGAGGAGGTGTTAGTGTTTTCTGCTCGAGACCATTGATTAAGCTGAAAAATGTGAATAGTTGGTCTAGATAAATAGTCATTGTTCAGCAAAAACCTGCAATTGCAACATTTAAAACATACTTTTACCATAGTTGTGAGTGGTATTGTAATTTTAGTGTGAATAGAACAATTTAGTTCTTTAATTAAATTATATGAAAAAAAAAAAGAAAAATTATACTTTATATATTTGATATTTAAATTAATAGTTAAATGAACCTACTTTTTTTTTTAAAAAAAAAACAATTTTCTATTATTTAAGAAAGTATAAGAACTAGATATTTTTTATAAAAAGTGTCAATGAAATAAAATTTATTTTTTCTGAATTTTTATTATTAATTACAGCATATATTAAATATTTTAATGATAAAATGTAAAAAAAAAATTAGTATAATATTTATTAATTTAGAAAATGAATATATCAAAACTATTTAATTTATAACTATACAGTAAAAATTTCCATAAATTCATGTTCAATTTTACTTCCCATTCCCCTCAAATTACTTCCCACACCCCTCAAATTTTTTTTAAACCCAAAATACCCTTCCCTATTTATTCAATTAAACAACATTTCTAAATCCATCTTCTTCAACCTTACACCTTCATCTCCTTCATCTTCAATCATCTACATTCTTCAATCTCTTCATTCATTTTCAACTATAAATTCAATTTAATATTCAATCAAGTAAGCAATCATCTTGAACACCATCAACCCCATCTTGAATTACTTCAAGCATCTTCAATCAATTAAGTAAGCCACTATATCTCCCCCTTCATCCATTTAACTGCATCCAATAAATTACATAAATATAATATAAAAATTCTTAAACACAATAAACAAAAAAAAAAAAAAAATTGTTTGTTTATAACCTTTATGCGAACTGAGAATACGTATGTGTACGTGAATTCAGTTCACATAGTACATACGTGAATTGAATTCAAATGACCCTACATGAACTCAGTACACGTATGTATGACATTTCAAAGTTTTTTATTCTTTATGTGATCTGAGTTCATGTATGTATACGTGAATTCAATTCACATGTATGTTACGTGAATTGAGTTCACATACACATACTTATTCTCAGTTCTCAACATGGAACCTCCGTTACTATACACAAACTTAATTGACGTAGGGGTACGTAAACCTAATTCACGTACAATCTAAATTTTCTTTATTTCATTAGCTACGTGAATTAAGTTCACGTAAACATACGTGAACTGAGTTCACGTACGAAGCCTAGTTGATTTGATTCACTATAATGATGAAGATGATGAAAATATTCAAAATGATTCAAGATTATTGAACATCAAATGTATCAAAATGATTGAAGAATATTGAAGAAGATTGAAGTTGGTAGGTAATGAAGATGAAGATAATGAAGATAAAAATTAAGTGGTTAATTGAATAAAGAGAGAATGGCAATTTGAGTATTTTGGATTTAAATAAAATTTGAAGGGTGTGGGAAGCAAAATTGATTCATGTTTTTTATTGACAAATGTGCGCATCATAGCTTCCACCTAAATGAATGACTTCTCCTTCACAACTACAAAAACTACTTCATTTGAAGATCTGAAGTGTATTTAAGGGTGATTCTCTCAAATGATAAATTTTCATATGCATGAGTTAGAAATCAAAACGTTATCACATGCTTAAGTGACTCGAGCCACTTAGACCTCAAATGACACCAATATGTTCCTAAGTGAGCCATTCTTCAAATACGCTTTCTTTGCTTTCGGATTAATTTTCAAATGAGATATATCATATATAGATAATATAATAATTAAAAATTGCCTCCTGTGAAATATTGAGACGGAGCACTTTTTTTTTTTAATAAAAAATTCCCCGTCAGTGCAACTCTGTCTGACGGGTACTTCAATATTTACCAAGAGATGGGTCATGTTCTGTTACTGCCAAGTGAAAACAGTTGATGTCTTTAATCTTTATGTCTATTTTCCTATTCCTATTGGTATGATCTTCAATGTTTTATTTTTTATGCACCTTGACTATGTTTAAGCTTAAGCTAAGAAATTTTGTCTTGTATGTGAGACACATTTACATCTTAGTGCTTTTATATGTATGTATAGAATGGAAAAAATCTAGTCCCAAGTTCAATGGTTGCCATAAGTTCGGCAATTGTTCATTGTTTTGAGAGATAAAAACAAGGTGCCCTAAGTTTAGGGAGGACGTAAGTGGTTGTGTTAACCAAAAACCTTGTTCTTAATAAATCCTCTACCATTAATATATCCTAAACTTTGGCAATTTACAAGATGGTTAACCAATGTTGTCATATCTGAAACCTGCATTCATGCCTAAGCTTTCTTTGGAAAATGCTAAACCGACCCGACATATCCATGCTCTTGCAGAACTGCAGTCAATGAATTTAAACCAGCATAGATAAAGTAAGTTTGGGGATGTGTCCTATCGCCCGTTATAAATACATGCACACCATTCATGAGTTCAATCCAGCTACAACCTGGTCTCTTCTTCACACTGTGTTGCTTCATTGTGTGTCTCACCTCAGATACTTCTTCGTATCGACCAACCACTCCATAAACATTTGACATCAACACATAATTTCCGCAATGACCCGGCTCAAGTTCAATCACCTTACTTGCTGCAATCTCAGCCAAGTCTGTATCCTTGTGGATTCGGCATGCTGCTAGCAAAGCCCTCCATCCGACAGGATCACCCTTAAATGGCATCGTTAGCATTAAATCGTAAGCCTCCTTGAGCATCCCTGCTCGACAAAGCATGTCAATCACACAGGTGTAGTGTTCAATGGATGGAGGTACACCATATTTTGAATCCATTTCAGCTAGAAACTCAAGCCCTTCCTTCACCATGCCAACATGGTTGCATGCAGACAACAATCCAACAAAACTGATTTCATTTGGTACCAATTGAGCTTGACGCATACAAGAAAACGTATCTAATGCCTCGTCACCATAACCGTGCATTGCATAACCAGTGATCATGATGTTCCATGAGGCCACATCCTTCTCTGTCATGTTGTCAAAAACCATGTGAGCGTCTCTCATATTTCCGCATTTTGCATACATGTCCATCAATGCATTGTTCAGTAGAACATCATCAAACTCGTTGTTTATTCCTTCCTTTCCCAACCCATTTACAATCATATACCCATGTATCTCTCTACCGTGCATCAAGGCTGCTAGATGAGTGCAAGCTGGAAGTACTGTTGTAACTGTAACTAAATCAGGTTGAACCCTGTTACCTAGCATCCTATCAAAAAGCCTCAAAGTTCCATAATGATCACTGCACCGTTGATGAACTGATATTACTGAGTTCCATGAAAATATATCCTTCTCATCCATAATCTCAAATACATTCAAGGCATCACTAGCACATTTGCATTTCCCATACATATCAATCAGTGCATTTGAAACAACAACACTAGAATCATAACCCATTTTTATCACAAACCCATGAACAGCTCTTCCATTGTCAAAGTCTCCTATCACAGAATATATAGACAAAACACCCGTAACTGTATATCTACAAGGAACCACCCCATTTTCCACCATCCTCCTAAACACCCCCAAGGCCTCTTCAAAGTGGCCAATCTGGGCATACCCATTAACCATTGAGTTCCAAAGCACAACATCTCTAACAGGCAATTCATCAAACACCTCATATGCGTCCACCACAAATCCAAATTTCAAGTAAGTAATAACCAAAGCACTTCCAACAAAAACATCCAATTCCAACCCAAGTTTAAACAACAACCCATGAATCTTCTTAACCTCCAAATCCTCCTCAGCATCACCACAAGCTCTGATCACACATGGGAAAGTGAACTTATCAGGAACAACAATACCCAGATACCGCATTTGCTTATAAAGAAGAACCCCATATTGGGAAAGCCCGTTGGAAACGAATCCAGCAATGATTGCATTGTAAGCAAAAACGTTTCTTTGATGATGGGTTGGGTCGTGGAAGACTCTGAAAGCATAGTCGATAAGGGTGCACTTTGAGTACATGTTGATGAGGCTGGTGATGGCAAGTGGGGATGCAAAAAAACCATTTTTGAGCAAATGGGAATGGATTTGTTTGCCTTTGGAGAGGTTTGTGTTGTGGGCGCATGATTGAAGGGAGGTAATGTAGGTTCCTATGTCGTGTGAGGTTGAGAAAGAGAGGAACGACCAATGACTATGTTGTTTTGGGAGGAAAAGTCTTGAGATTGTTCTCCCATTCATCTATATGTTTGCTTAGACCATCATCAATCTTACATCATTTTTGTCGACAAAATCACATATAGATATGGAAGATTTATATATAAATGCAATAATGAAATTGATTTTCACCTTTCTGTTTTTGTTTTCCAAATAAATTATTTTTTCATTTGGGCGCACTCACTTTCATCTCCAACAGCTTAAATATTTCAATTTCTTAATCAATTTAACAAAATAAAAATATATGTATTTTACTTTAGTTTTTTTTTTAAATAAAAATTCAGATGAGTTAGATTTCAATATTAAAATATTATTAATATAAATATTTATAAATTATTTATTAAATATATTTTTATATTGATAATGAGAGTTGAACTTATAATCTCGAATGTGTGAATTAACTTCTTAATAATTAAAATAATATTCATTAACAAATATTTTACTTTTATTTTTTTACTATATAAAATATTTATCAAAATT
>JBBPBT010000036.1:1644306-1679927 GCA_037974875.1 Cicer bijugum
ATATCAAAAAGAGACAAAAGAAAATTCATTTTCAAATGTTTAATAAATCTGAAACTCTCTTTTATTTTAAATTAAAACATCATTCTCACTCTATTTTATTTTTCACAAAAAAATATAAACAAAAAAAATTAAAAATATTCACATATTTTATTCAAATTAGACATCAATTTTTTTAAAATTATTTATGTTTATGTTTTATTTCAAATAAAAATTTTAACTTCTGATTTTTTACTTTATTTTTTTTTTTACACAAATTAAATATGTTTGTTTCAAAGTTGCAAAACATATTATTAGGTATAGCACATCGGAAATTAAATGAACTCATGTTAGTTATAAAAGATAAAAGATTATTCCCATAATCAAATTATACCTAACTTTGTTTATCCCATGAAGGTAAATTTTTTATTCCCAAGCTATGTTGGTGGGAAACTTATTCGCATGTAGATTGGAATAAATTCTTTTGCGGTTAAAGATACCATGTTACCCCACTAACACCATATGACATCATAAGGAGATACAAAGTAATAGAATAAACTGTTTTCTTATAATAAAATTAATAACTATTTTTTACTATTATTTGAAAAAAAAAACTCACTAACACCATAACATAACTTCCAAATTAACAATAAAAGTGCATGATTTTTTTAACATAAAACTTTATCATTTATTTATTGAAATCCCTTAATATTATGCACCCTTTAAAAGACAATCACTTTTTAAAAATTACATTAAAGAGAACATCTATTTTGAGAAGTAGGCGGAGGAAAGAGAAAAAAAAAATACAAATTAATTATAGCTATTTAAAATAGAGATCTTAAAATTCATATTGAAGGATCCCTTATTCATTTATTAGAAATTTCAAAATCACTATCCCATGAATTTAAATTATTATCCAAATACTTTTTTTAAAAATTTTCTTAAAAATATCATTATTTTTTTAAAAAATTGAACCCATGAAGCAAACACACTATAAATAGCTTTAAAATGAGTTGTTTAAAGTAAATGTAAATTGTTAGTTTCAAAATCTAAAGCCACCGACTTGTGAGACAACTCTACAAAACCTGTTTTTGGGTCAAATAAGAGAAATTGGATTGAGATTTAGATACAGACAAACATTGCACTGCATCCGGAGCGAAGTATGGGCTTTGCACATTGCTGCTACACTTAAACAAAAAGGTGACTCACTTTTTTGTTTGTTGATAAATAAACAAAATGCGATTCACTAGAAATATTTATATAGTGACAATACTAAAAATCATAAGTTATTTAATTTTGATTTATTTGTGTATACTTAATATGTGTGTAACAATATTGTGAAAGCAGCGATGATCGGGTGTTGGCCAGTGAGCGAAAAGAAAAGTGAGGAGGATTATTAGATTCAGAGGGGACCCCAAAACTAAAGTGAAATAAATTGAAGAGACGTTGTCCTAAGACTATAAGATAAGGTCACAAATGACGTGGCAAAGCACCATCGACATACGTACACTTCACGCTCCACTCTCCTCTCAGTTCAATTTAAGTACACCACCACCCTTAATAGTACTTGAGATAATTAGCAATTAAAAATAAATGATTGAAATTAGATTCCTTTTTCACAATGAAAGAAACCGTAATAATAAAAGACTCACTGAACCCAAACCAAGACGAGGCTGCGTCCCTATTCTGAAGAAGAAACGATCAATTGGTCGCAAAAATGGCTTCGAAGCTAACAACATGTTTTATATGCTGGAATTTGAATAGCAACAACGGCTTCAACTGTAGTAATAACAATACTCGTGTAATGCACTCTCCTTTTCAACCTTATTGCAAAATGCGACACCGTATTCCCAGGTGAATATCTATTTCCATTCATTCCTCTTTTCATTTTTTTTTTTTTTTTGCTTCGATTTTAGGTATTCATTTTTGTTCTCTGCAGTTCTCGCCACAAAAGACAATATATCAAGAAAGCATCACACCCTTCCATTGATGGAGCTCTCAATCAAAATCAAAACTCTGATGATGATTCTCTCCACAATTTCAACCCTCCAATTCTACTGCCTCTTAATAATAATTCCACACCATCGGTACCTATCAATTTATTATTCTCTCTTATCACAAATGCTACTTCTGTTACATATCAATGTCTTCTGTGTTTGGATTAACAATTTGATCAAGTGTTTATGTATGCATGACCTGATTTTTCAAATTGAACAGGACATATCATAATAAGGGCTCTTTAGATTGGATTATTTGAGTTTTTCTACATGCATAAGCACTTTTGAGACTATTTGTGAGAGCTTAGGGAAATAACTTATCACATGTTCATTAGTTGTTTTCATCCTATTTTCATAAGCTCATTTAGATAGCTTATGAAAACAACTTATTTATAGCTTATATAAAAACCAATATGACTTTATTATTTTTTATAGAAATAGCTTATACATAAACAATTAGATGATAAGCGTTCTGCTATTATTGCTTAATTAAGCTATTTATATCCAAGAAGAGCCTAAGTTACTTTCATGTGTTTTTCTAAACTCTTAAATAAGTAAATGATTTTCATTACATTACTAAAAAAGCCACTCAAAAAATTGTTTATGTTATAATATAAATTT
This sequence comes from Cicer bijugum, assembly GCA_037974875.1. Classification (NCBI taxonomy): domain Eukaryota; kingdom Viridiplantae; phylum Streptophyta; class Magnoliopsida; order Fabales; family Fabaceae; genus Cicer; species Cicer bijugum. The sequence continues at coordinate 1,646,901 of JBBPBT010000036.1, forward strand.
AAATAAGTGCTTCTCAACACCGTTGTTGTTATTCTGATTTTGTTACTTGTATAAACTTACTTGTCGAGAAAAACTCAAGAGGTTAAAGCTTTTTTGCTACTAACTAATTATTTAATTATGAAATAGGCCTTGAACGTAAACGGAGCAGAGCGGGCTGAACAGTTGTCTGGCGGGCAACTCGACCATTTGTTAGCCATGATAAAAAATGCAGAGAAAAGTAAGATTTCTTTCTTGAATACTTATGGGTTTCCTTTTTTTTTAATACACAGTTTTTTATTAAATGTCTTGTTACCTCTTATTAAGAATTGTATGTTGTTTTTGCAGATATCCTTCTTCTGAATCAGGCTAGAGTTCATGCACTTGAAGATCTTGAAAAGATTCTTGCCGAAAAGGAAGTGTTACAAGGAGAAATTAATGTCTTAGAGATGAGGTTGGCCGAGTCTGATGTGCGGATTGAAGTTGCTGCCCAGGAAAATACGCGTGTTGAACTCTTGGAGGGTGAGTTGGAGAAACTGCGTAGTGAGTTGGCGCTAAAGAGCAGTATTGAAGGAAGAGATGCTGAATTGCATGAACTTCAAAATGGAGTTTTTAGTGATGCAATTACAAACAATCTAAGTCATAATGATAGGATCCGTTCCCTTACCGAGGAGCTAAATTCAATTAGAGAAGAAAATGCCTCTTTGAAGAATGACATAGAATCATTTAAAACACAGCTCAATGATGTTGCGAACAAAGATGAACGTTTAGTGGTGTTGGAAAAGGAACGCTTATCTTTGCGATCAGCCCTAAAAGACATGGAATCAAAACTGTCAATATCTCCAGAAGATGTATCTGAACTATCTACACTTAGAGTTGAATGCAAGGATTTGTCTGGTAAGGTTGAAAATTTGCAATTGCTGCTAGACAAAGCAACCAAACAAGACGACCAAGCTGTTACAGCGCTGCAACAAAACCAGGATCTTCAAAGGAAGGTTGATAAATTGGAAGCATCCCTCGAAGAAGCAAACATCTATAAGCTGTCATCTGATAAATTGCAAAAATCTAATGAATTAATGCAACAAAAGATAAAACTATTGGAGAACCAGCTACAAAAATCAGATGAAGATATAAACTCTTATGTTCAATTGTATCAGCAGTCAGTGAAGGAATTTCAAGATACACTCGATCTTCTGAAAAAAGAAAGCAAGAGAAGGGTGCTGGATGAACCAGTGGAAGATATGCCATGGGAATTCTGGAGTCAACTGTTGCTTCTAATTGATGGTTGGGCACTTGAAAAGAAGATATCAGTAGATGATGCAAAGCTTTTGAGAGAAAAGGCCTGGAAGAGAGACCAGAGTGTTAGTGATGTATATATGGCTTACAAAGAAAAGACTGAACACGAGGCTATATCTGCATTTCTTGGGCTTACATCATCTGCAACAAGGTATTAATTTTTAATTGTATGTTGCATTTTGTGTATCTTCCATTGTCTTATGCATCCCCTTTTATCTTTAGTCCAGGATTGTACGTGATTCATATTGCAGCAGAGATGGCACCAGTAGCTAAGGTACATTCATTGTATCCTTATCCTTATATTTATTTCTGGTGAACTCAGTCTTATCCCTGACGTTTTTAATGCTTTCAACATAGCTTGTCCCCTCACGTACAATCTATTCTTTGACTGTAATAACTAACACTGACTGAAATGATGCTAAGGAGGCACGGAATTAACATCTTACTCTATGTAAAAGTAGGGGAATACTTGGTGCGATTTCTGCATTGAAATAAATTTCCAGACATCCTTAAAATGCAGTCTCTCATTTCTCTTTTCTCCTTCTTGCCAATTGTTGAATTCTTTTTGTGAGGGACTGCGATTTAAGGATGTCTAGAAATAATTCAGAATGAGGGGATAAACTTTTACTGTTTTATACCCGTTAAGAATGGGAATTGTTCTAATTGCAACATCCCATTTCTTTGACAGTGGACCTTTGCTTGAATGTGTGAAAATATCTTACTGTATTTTGACCCTATCTTAGATTATCTCTTAAATCAACTAGTTTCCATATTTCCTTATATATTATTTGTTTCATTGTTTAATTAAGATAAGGACTAGAGTCTTTTTTTAGTATAAATAAGGATCGGTCCTATTTTTTTGTAATGACACCCAATATATCATTCATGCCATATCAATATTATTTTGAGGATACCCTTTCCTCCCTTTATAACTAAAAGACTTAATCTTATAACTTTGACATAGTATCAAAGTAGTATCATCATCTGTGATATGTCCTGTCACCATTCTACTGTTGAGTTACCAAAAATCTAGAACACATCGGTAATAATGTCATTATCTCCATAATTCTTTTCTTCTCACCAGTTGCGCATTCACTCTGAGTCTCTGACGACCTTTTGTATGTCAGCTTCCGTCTTTTGTTAGTTTTCATGGTAAAATATCATTATTTCCATGATTCTTTTCTTCTCCTCAACCGCGAACAACTTTTGGCTGTCGTTTCTCGCTTAGGTTCTCTCTTTGTTTGTGGGTTTTTCTACCTTCCAATTTCACAAACTGTCTATGCAATCTCTAACCCCATCTTTAGTCTCAAATATCATCTCAATCTCAAACTATATTGTTTGGTTCTCCTTCCTTTTACAAAGGGTATATTTGTTACAAGCTTAAACCATAATATATGAAAAATGTCTTACAATATATTATCTTAATGCATTTCTTGAGATCTGTGTTATTTCAACTACTTTTATATAAGGTTTGGACATACCTCACCTCTTGGCTAATTTTTGGGGTTGAGCTAGGCCTAAAGCCAAAACTCTGAGGGCATCTTAGAGTAATTTAATGTATAATTGCATATGCATGGTGTATGTGGCCTAGGCTATTGTCTAAATTTGAACCACAATGGGTTTGTAAACAGACCTCAGAAGAATTTTTGTCGATCCAATATTGGGATTTGGCTTTATATGAAAAAGGCTGGGTCCTTTGGATGCATATGAAATTTGTACTTTGTAGGTTTAAGGATAATTTGGTCAGACTGAACTCCAACAATCCTTGAGGGGTATCTTGTCAACCATTCATTACTTCCCCAGGAGATTGGTCATTTGGAAGATTCCTTGAGGAAACAAACTGATTATGTCACTGCATTTACTCTCAGATTTAACATTAGAAGTGTTTTTTCTAATGGATTCTCTAGGAGTATTCCTTAACTTCAAATTTAACATAATTAAGAAGCTCCCTGTTTGATTATTTCATTATACCTTTCCATATTGTTCTTCCTAGGATGGTGCATGATCTTCTGCTTTCTGCGAGTCTGTTTTTCACATTATGTACAGATATTTAGATTGAGTTATTTCCGTAACAGGTTGGTGGCTTGGGGGATGTTATCAGTGGTCTAAGTAAAGCATTGCAAAAGAAAGGACACCTTGTTGAAATTATACTTCCCAAATATGACTGTATGCAATATGACCGCATTGGTGACTTAAGAGTATGCTATTTATTCAGAAAAGAATCAAAGATGTCGATGGAGTCTTGGTGGTTGGTATCTTCAACTAATTTGTGACAATTTGATTATTCTTGCAGGCTTTGGATGTGGTGATAGAGTCATACTTTGATGGTCAATTATTCAAAAATAAAATCTGGGTTGGCACTGTTGAAGGTCAATTGTTAAATATTTCCATTGTAGTTTGGTTATCTTTATATGGTTTACTAACATCACTTTGCCTATACAGGTCTTCCTGTTTATTTCATTGAGCCTCATCATCCTGGAAAGTTCTTTTGGAGAGGAGATTATTATGGCTCGCATGACGATTTCAGAAGATTTTCATATTTTAGCCGTGCAGCTCTTGAGTTTCTTCTTCAAGCTGGCAAGAAGCCAGATATCATCCATTGCCATGATTGGCAGACAGCATTTATTGTATGGCCTATCAAATTGTTTTTACCAAACTTTTTTTCTCTGAGTAACTTATAGAATTACATCATATTGCTACCATGCTAGGCTCCTCTATATTGGGATGTATATGCTCCAAAAGGATTAAATTCAGCTAGGATATGTTTTACATGCCACAACTTTGAGTATCAAGGGACTGCAGGAGCTTCAGAGTTGGAAGCATGCGGTCTTGATAGCCACCAGCTAAACAGACCAGATAGAATGCAGGACAACTCAGCACATAACAGAGTCAATTCTGTCAAGGTATACTCATAAAATGATTATCTATTCTGCTATTTGTGAGCAAATATAAGTAATATTTTACCATCCAATTGTCAGGGTGCAGTTGTTTACTCAAACATTGTAACAACAGTGTCCCCTACTTATGCTCAAGAAGTGAGAACTGCAGAGGTATGGTTCATTTTTTGTTCTTGTGCATATTAACTATTTTCTAGTTTATCAAAATATCCACTTTTTATTAATTAATGAAATAATAAGGCAAGCAGACATGTCGGAACAAGCATAAGGTCAACTGTGAACAAGCATTTCTTGTTCTTGTCCTATAATTGCATCTACTTTACTCTCCTTTCTATGCTAAGCAGATCGTTCCAGGAAATAATTGTTAGAAATATATAACCTTTCATATGCCTTCATCTAAAAGCTTTTGGGAGAGTTGGTCCTTGACTTAATATTTGACTTGAGCCTGTATGACCAACTGGAGAAGAATTTGATCCATGCTACTTCTCTCTTTCTGATTGAACTATAAATCCAGCAGTTTTTTTGAGTGGGTTCGTGCTTTGTCCATGCTGCTGGCCAAATGGATTTCAAGTTAGGGATGTGTTCTAAATCTGACACCACTCATGTGTCTTTTTTATTAAAAAAAACTCATGTGCTTTTCCTAACCTGAAGTTATGATTCTTAAGAATATACAAGGTCTTTGTTTCAAATAATAAATGAAAGACTATTGCATATGTATATGTAGTAGCTATTTGGCATTTGATATTGTTACGTGCAATATAAGGGTACTAGGAGATTTAATAGTAAATGAATTTTTTATTGATCTTTGGAATTGACACCATATTTTTTATTCATCCTAAATGTTTTTAAGTTTGGATTAGTGCATAATCAAGCAATCTCCACAACTTTTCAGTTTTCAATCTTAAAAGTTGTTCTCATGAATGATATTATTGTACAAAATGCAGGGAGGTAAAGGCCTCCATTCAACTCTCTCTACCCACTCCAAAAAGTTCATCGGTATTCTAAATGGTATTGACACTGATATATGGAATCCTGCCACTGATCCATTTCTTCAAGTCGAGTACAATGCAAATGATCTTCAAGGGAAATCAGAGAATAAGGAAGCCTTGAGAAGGAATCTAGGTCTTTCTTCTGCAGACGTTAGGAGGCCATTGGTAATGATATATTCTAATTTCATAGGATACTTTATTTGATACAATAAATTATAGTTTGCTCTTATCTCTTCGTTTTTTTTTTGTTGAAATTTTGATGCTATATTTTATCTAATTAAAGATTCAAGCGTTGTCATTTTTGCTTTTAATAGCCCAAAATGCAACTGAAAAGCAGAGTGTGTGTGCACATTTTTGGGCTACTGGACTTGAAATTTTGGGAGACCGTGGATTGGTTCTGGGCAGACCATGAGAAGGCGGTCCCAATCTAAATTTTTTCCAATAGCAGTGAATAGTGGTGGTGGTTGCCAGAAAAACTGTATCAATGTGCTGGGAGGGAGGACATGTCGGAGTGTGCAGCTTTGATAGAAAGAATTCATGCCAGAGATTCACAGTGGAGGAGACATAAAAAACACTAGTACAAAGAATTTGGGAGAGAAATAATGGCTAGCATTTTTGTACATACAACAAAAGGGAAAGAAGTATTAGAGTTCTAAATTTTGGGAAACTCAACAGTTGAATAGTGACCAGATGGGTCAGAGGATGGTGTTGCTCTGATACCATTTTGACGCTATGGTTTTTAGATAGAGGGAAGGGATGAAATATTTTAATTTTGGTTATGGCTTAATGTGGGAGACTAAGCATTGAAACATGTTTTTACTAACTAGACCCCTAACCCTAATCAAATAGGGAAACAAATCATGATTACAACTGAGATACTTAAGATAAGCAACTAACCCTTAGTGATATGCTAAGATAATAAGAATTCATTATAAGGTATTTCTCATTTCAAACGGAGGGAGTTATCAGAATTTCTTTTGCACTTTTAGCATATTTACCAACTTGAGGGAGCATATACATGAACAATCTGTACTGCAGTCCCAAATTCTAAGAATTTACATATTTCCCAACAAATTATAAGTTCCTGTATTGTATTCAAATAATTTATGGATGTTGCTTTATGGTATCATTTGCTGCTTGCCTTGCAGACATTTTATATATGCTGTGAAATGATGTCTTTTTTGGAAATTTCTAAATATTTGTTACTCATTCAGAAATTATTTCTTCTTAGAACTTACGAATGAAGTTGCTTGAATAGTTCAATCTTTCTATTGTCTTCTATGATAGATTGGCTGCATAACAAGATTGGTTCCGCAAAAAGGTGTTCATCTTATCCGACATGCAATATATCTAACATTGGAATTGGGAGGACAATTTGTTCTACTTGGTTCAAGTCCAGTCCCACATATTCAGGTCATATTTTTTTTCCTTATATCTGAAATCTAGAGGTATTCTATTCCACATTAGAGTGGAGACTGCTAAAACACTATAGCAGAAGAAAGTCACCATAGAGCATAGGTGGAATTCATTATCAGCACAAAGACTATTTTACACTGGTATATGTTTCAGTGAACTATATAACCAGAGGTGAGGACCCTTAACCACACCGTTGCAGAAAAAAATGTAATGATGATGAAAGGCCTGAAAGTTATTTGTCTTTCTGATTGCTTTAGCTTATAAATGTATTACTATTTAGTATGCTGGTGGCATGTACTTAAAAGCTAACTTCTAAATGCAAATTAAATTGTAGTAATAAAAAAAATCTTTAGTTAAGCCACTAGACTTGGGGTGTTGGTGTTGGATTGAGTAGTTAGCAGCATTAAGGATTCATACCTTTGTATCGTCTTTGTAACCAAAAGATAATACATAAATCTGGGAAATCATAGAAAGCATAATACCTGAGCTGGATTATAGCTTACGTATGCAAGACGCTTATAAACTGGGATACATGCATAGGTACAAGATATAGCATTCAAAAAATATAAAGATACACAGGTACACCAATCAAAATAATGATTTCTATATTACAATTATGCCCAGGTAAAGCAAAAGAAAATAACTAAACACAGCAAAACAGACAATAATGATTTTTATATTATAACTGAGGGAATATGCCTAGAACAGTCAAATAATGATTTCAATACTAAAATCAAAGTAATAAATATTAGGTACAGTAGTTTATATATGAACCTATATAAACTCGTTTATGTTTTAAATTAATGAGGGTGTGGGAGACAAGACACAGTTATGTGAAAGGGAAGATTGAGATCTGTTTATTTAATTTTAAATGTTTTGGTTCTTTTGGAAGTAGGTTGTTAATGAAATTGATTTTTCTGACATGCCAATTAATTGCTCTTATTTTCTGGCGACTGATTATCGGGTTTCTCTTCTCTAGAGAGAATTTGAGGGCATTGCCAACCACTTTCAGAATCACGACCACATAAGGTTGATACTGAAGTATGATGAATCTCTCTCCCATGCTATTTATGCTGCATCTGACATGTTCATCATTCCATCAATCTTTGAACCTTGTGGCCTAACACAGGTATGACAAATCCATGTTCCATTCTTTCATGATACACGTTTCCAATAAAAAATTGTTTTATTTTTCAGAAAACTGTATCATATTCATGATTATTGATGCTTATATATTTATCATTACTCCACTATTAAATGATATTTATCTAGTCAAACTCAATTGTGTGCCCCCAAAATGCATTTTCTGCACCTGAATGAAATAAAATGACGTCATAAAGAATCCAACTGTACAAATATGATCATATAAGCTGGTCAAGAACAAACATAATGGTAGGCCTAAATTCAGCTCTTTTTTACTTTACACATTTTCCTAATATCTTTCCTGCAGATGATATCAATGAGATATGGTGCCATACCTATTGCCAGAAAAACCGGTGGCCTAAATGACAGGTTAGCATAGCATATGACATGAAAGTGTACTTATTTCGGATTATTGACTAAATTATATCTCATTTTTGCAGTGTTTTTGACGTTGATGATGATACAATACCTTCACAGTTTCGAAATGGATTTACATTTTTGAATGCTGATGAGAAGGTAAAATAAAATATCACATCATTACTGTCCAACAGCGCAGATGCGTCATGTTTAGGATAAAGTAGGTAACGGTGTAGGTTTGGTCCACTCCCACCTCCATCTTTAGGCCGGGGGATGAAAAAATGATACTAGTTTAAATTATCTAATAATTGCAATATATAATTTTTAGGCTTAATTGCAGTTTTGGTTCCCCTATTATAGCTGAATCGCGAAAGTAGTCCCCCTATTTTGTTTTTCCCCAGTTTTGATCTCCAAAATAGAATTTTGGTCCAAAACTTGATGAAATTTCATTTTTTAAAACCGTACTACACCATTTATGATCATAGATTTCAGGTACAATTGTTACAAATGAGATATTGAGTCATGGTGTGACTTAAATAAATGCAAAAAAAAAATAAAATTTAATCAAGTTTTGAACCAAAATTCTGATTGAGGATTAAAATTGGAGAGAAACAAAATGGAGGACTACTTTCGCGATTCAGCTAAAATAGGACTAAAACTGTAATTAAGCCTAATTTTTATTTTCAATATTTAAGAAACAACAGAGTGTGAGAATAAAAAATTAATTGGCTACAATGCATTTTTGGCTCAAGTTTCAAAATCCAGCAATTTTGACCCCTAGTTTGAAAATTGCAATTTTACCCCTTTAACTTCAGTCCTTTTTACAAATGGTTAACCCCATTGATCTTAACTTGGTTAATGTTGACGTGGCATTATATATTTTTTATGATTATGTGGACTATACCGCTCATTTGTTTTATTTAAAAAATAATTGTCAACTCATTTTTTTTATATTGTCTCTTCATTTTTTTAAATTTGGCTAAAATGAAATTTTGGTCCTTTGTTTTTTTTTTTTTATTTATTTCTTTTCGTCCTTTATCTTTTATGTAATATTTATTTTAGTTTTTAAATAAATGACAAACTTGTATAATTTTGTGTAAGATAAAAGACTGAAATGATTATTAAGTAAAAGATAAAGGACCGAAAAGAGTTGACAATTTTTTTAAAAAATTAAAAATAAAATAAAATGAGCTGTAATTTTTTTAAAAAAATGAGCTATATATTCCACGTAATCTTAAAAAAGAAAAACATCACATCAGTGTTTGCCGAGTTAAAATCAAGAGGGGCGAAACATTTGTAAAGTAGACTAAAGTTAAGGGATTAAAATCGCTAGATTTTAAAATTTGAGAGACTAAAAATGCATTTTAGCCAAATTAATTATACTTTCTTAATATATAGACTTAATTGCAATCTTAGTGTTTGTAGCATATTAGCATGAATTATTTTGATTTCCCAAGTTTTATTTGAGCCAATCGAGCCCCTCTATAATTAAAATTAAGCAAAATTGGTCCTATTTTAATCATGTATGACTGATTGTCATCTCATATCTACTATAGAGTCAGTTATGCAAAGCTTTACTTAACCTGATATACGTTTAATCTACCTTATTCACCTTTCAACATTCCCATCTATCGTTGAAACATTATTTATGTCGTTCATTGGTCTTTTAAACTTTAATAATAACACAATTTTGACAGGGAATAAACGATGCCTTAGTACGTGCAATTAATCTCTTCACGAACGATCCTAAGAGTTGGAAGCAACTTGTTCAGAAGGACATGAACATAGATTTCAGCTGGGATTCTTCAGCAGCACAATATGAGGAGCTCTACTCAAAGTCTGTGACTAGAGGCAGGGCAACAAAACGTGCTTAATTTAGCAAAAGGAGGGCTTTTCTGTGCTATCCGTTCAATTTTGTCAGTTTCCTAAACAGAGATGGGAGATCAGATTTAATGCTCAATCAGGAGGATTTATCTGAACATACCTGTCATGCAAAAACATCTCAAATTGAGAATGAATATAAAGAATAATAATATGAATGCAACATGGTTACTGAAACTATGCTGCTAGCTAGATTAGTTTCCATGAAGCAACCTTTCTCATGCATTGATGGATTCTATATCTAGGTGATATTTGAACTTCACTATACCTCACCAGATTGTGTAATTATTTCCCCCTTTTCTTATTTATTTAATTAGTTTGCGAACAGTGTATAAAGGTCACACATGTAAAGCGTTACAGGATTTTCATCTTAGTTTTCTACTAAAAAGAATGTGTAATGAAATCAAATGTCGAACAAAATAAAAGTTGTTCACTGCCTGTAACCATTTTATCTTTTATTTTTGACAAAGCTTATAATTTTTTCCTAAAAAGAATTTATTATCTCTCTTGGTTGTCACTTCTCGGCATGTGATATTGAAAGTGCTTGCGAGCTTGTTTTTCTCTGCTAGAAAGAATGTATAATGCAACCAAATATCCACACAAATATTTGCTGCTTGTACCTTTTTCCTTCCAATATAATTTATATCTCTTGTTTCTCTTTCAGTAGTATACTTAAAAGTCCATACAAAAAAATAAACATATTTTGAAAATTTTACACTATCTTAGTATATGTTTGAATTGGACTTGTAAAATTAATTTAGTTTTGAGTGAATTGTTTTATATTAAGAAATATACATGTCCAGCTTCATTTCTAACATATTCGTTGATATATATAAGTAGATAATTTGACAAAAATAGGAGTATCACAGCTTTACATATGAAATTTGTGATATTATGAGACTGACTATTTGGACTGAATACCCAGCAAGAAAGTAAGTTTAGAACTGCACAAATGAAAACATTGCGATAGAGGAAGGACATTTGTGAGAAATGATTTTTTTCTTCTTCTCTTTCAATGGAAACAAGAAAATAGTCCATGAAAAAAACTAAATGATGATAAACCTAAATATTATAAGCTTTCTGCTCATATAATCTGGTAACAAAATACTAAAAACATCCAAATTTCTACAAAGTGCAATTGTACTCTAAGCATTTTTAAATTTTGTATTAATTTTTCTGTCAATACTATAAAATATCTCTCTTTGCATGTAAACAAAACACAATAACTTTTTATACATAATAATACTACAATAAATGGTAAAGTTTTATAAGCCAATTGAGGTTAAATATTGCATATGAAATCCATCGTTTTCACGTCACGGTCTAAAATTAATGTAATCATATATCTCCACTTCATTTGTAATTCGTATAAAGTCTGAAGAGAATTAGAGAAAAGGGATAAGAAGGAACGTAGCATTAAAGCTTGCGAGAGATAGAAAAACTTATGAGATTTAATGTTGATCAAATATATAAATGAGTGGGAAATGGATAGTGGTCTATACAGCTTATTGGAACCACTAACAAACTATAACCAGTTATCATTTATTAACCAACTAACTACACTAACACGAAGGCCATAATCAGAAGTCAGAACACTCAAATTTTCCTATGAAGAAACATTGGTAAAAACATTCAAACGAAAGTTGAAAACAACAATGCTTGGGTAATCAAAACTTATAAAATCAATCATTATAAAACTGGCAAAACAATCACAAATGTTTGAACTGATTCAATCCTTCATAATTAAGCCGGTTTATATTATATAAATATAACAGGGACATCAATCAAAATTTAGCCCAGGTCGTTGACAACAAGAGAAGCCTTTTATCATTAGTGCAAGATGACCTTTAATAACTACAACGCAAATAACTTCACTAATCTTAGCAAATATATAACAGGTACCACATTCAATTGGGAAAGGAGTCCAATTAAGCATTAGCTGACAATCAGCTCATAGTAGACACGGGTGAACTTTGATAGTAATGGAAGAGAAACGGGAATATAAAGGTGCAGAGTTAATTGTAATCAATATCATTGCTTGTTACATGGGACAATCCACAATTCAACATGATGATTAAGGTCTTATAGCTACTACAATCATGTATCCTTAAAACAAGCTTACGGAAGAAAAAAACCTAGCTTGCCTCAGAATCCTGTTTCAAATATAGGAATCATGTGCCTTGTGCATCGACAAAGGGTTCAAAATAGAGATGTAACCAAGTACCATTATTCATTCTGGATCAGGTGAACCACCAGGGACCAACTGCATTGAACACCACATATTGTTAGTATCACTCTGGAAAAACTAAAAAACATGTGAGATTACTGTCAACATCTTCTACAGTTGATAAGTTAAATGATTTATTAATAATCCATGGAATTTAGATAAATAGAAAACAATTGAAAATTTGACACTTACAATGGCAATGTTGTTTCCATTGAGTAAAATCTGATCAAGTTTAGTTATCCTTCTCCCCTCAGCAGTGATCTCACTGTTATATGATTATAAAAACAAAAAAACAAATCAAATTATTATGTGCCCAAGACATCACCATGTGCATGCACACATGAACATGCATATCAAGGAGAATGGAGAACTAACACAAATTATACAGACACAAAAGCCATGATATATAAGTAAGAGGATATATAAGTAAGAAAGTCTTCTGTAAGTACAGCATCAAACAATCATAAATGTCATAAAGATCCTTACTAACAAATCTACAGTTGATACTTCAGACTCCTCAAATCCCAAAAAGAAATAACCCACAAAGAAAGATGCTCCACAGCAACATAACTGCAATGATGTATGAAACCACTATTCGCCGGCACACATGTGTACCGGGGCAGGGGGACATTGGTGCTTTGGAGTATTAGATATAAATAGTCTATCTACGATCTATGAACTTAATACATGATAAAAGGTATTATGACTTTGTATACATGTATCGAACAACACCCAATGAGAAAAAACATAGTTGTTGGTGTACTATATTTGCATGACAAACTGAACCTGAACACTTAACCCAGGCATAATAACATATGTCCTGACAAGTTCAAAAGATGATCATGATGGATCACATAAGACTCTGTAGGGCATTACTTAGAGAGAGACTACTTGGTTATATAGCTCCAAGAAAGATATTGGAGGCTCCTTAAGCATGCATAGGGAGTTCCTATAGACCTCAAAGCCACAAAGGATAGATGGTTACGTTATCTAAGACCTGCATGTTGTTACTTTAGGGCAGGTCCTTTTAAGTTTTAACTAGCTGATCGTTGTAGTAGGGACTAGGGAGCTAACTGGAGGTTACAGGATGTTAGCTAGTCTTCCAGTTGTGAAGGTAATTTTTCCTGCATTCACTGAGGATAAGTCATTCAAGTTTAGTGGCATTATCAACATGGGCACTTTCATATTTGCAGAGGATGGCAGTAAAAGGGTTGGGGCATATGAGGGCTTTCTCATATGGAAGACTCCTATTATTTGTATTGATTCCAGATGACTCAGCGCTAATAACAATCAAGTGAAGTCAAGGATCATGGTAGCTTTTAGCAACGGTTCGACTGTATTTCAAAAAATTGAGTGGGGGTGGGAGAGGGCCATTGAGTCCACGCACGAAACAATTGCATCCCATAACAAACATGTAAAGCTGGTCCTATTCTATCTTCCTACCCAACAACCACGTATTTTACAGAAAACATTCAAATATGCACAATATAAATATTAAAAAAGGAGCATCAGAAAGTTTATTTAATGGATACGAGCATAAAATATGGTAGAGCAGGTCTTACTATTCAGTGACATCTTCAAGGACCATGTTAACATAAACATCAAAGCCTCTAAGAGTACCAACAAGCTCCTTGTCACCTTTCATTATCACCCATATTTTTGAACCTATACAGCGGTCAATCAACTCTGCATATTTCCAGTACAAATGATATGTTATCTTAAACAGAGTTCAAAGCTAGATTGGATTACCCAAAAAAATGGTTGGTGAGAGATAGTGAAAAAAAAAACCTGATGGGAGAAGCTGTGATGGATTATTAGCCATGGTAGATGAATTGGTAATTTCTCCAAAAACCTGTGAAGGGTACAGAAAAATAAAATAGATGAAAAAACTTATAAATGTTACCAAAAAATTATTAATAGCTTTGCTTTTAAAAAAATCAACTAACTTCAGTTAAAAGAATGAAAGCAAGATGAAAGAAATACTATAAGATTTGCTCAAGTTCCCAATGCTAGTGAAAATAACATAGCATATCAACCATATAACAAATTCACAAGTTCCCAATGAAATTCAATTGATATATGAAATTAGAGAGAGAAACAAAGTATCTTAAGCAGGATTAAGTGATGACAGAGCCTGTAGCAGTGACCAACAGCTGCAATGATTAAAAACCTCCAAAAAAAAGAGCTAGAAGTGTGCTCGGCTCAAGTAGCACTTCATTGTACGATTATTTTTGTGAAGTAATCAATACTTATCCCATATTGTAAGAGATTTAAACAAAACCAAACTGTCTAAATTTGATGGTCATTTTACATATCCAATGAAACATTAAACAATTTTTCCACTATTACCCCTATTCATTTTTATTGTGCTTTTTGATCAATAAATGATTAAATACCTACTTAAGAGGAGATATAAAGTGCATTTGTACATTGCACGACACTTTTTATAAAATATACACTATCAATTACTTTACTTAAAGACTATGAAGCACGGATATTGACAAATTGACACCGATAATAATTTGAGAAATTAATGAATTGTATGTAATCAAGGTGTCGGTGTCGTGTCAAACACCGACACATGTCGGACATTGGGACACACGTCTTTGACCAGAAGTGTCGGTGCTATAGAAGTTAAGGAGTGTGCTACAACCTTAAACATCATACAATATGGGATGGAGGGAGTACAAAGTATACCCACATTTATCCTTCGATTTTAAAATTAGCTTATACCACATAAACTCTTATATGATAAATATATTTATTAAATATGTGCTTAATTAAACTGTTTACACTCGCTATTCAACAACACACATTCTTGACTTTGTTATTTGTGTTAGTTTTAATTTGTGGACGGGACGTCCATATAAATCTTTGCAATCTCTTTGTACCTATCTTTGTTCAAGCTATTGAATGAATTTGTTTACAGTAAAGAAAAAAAAAAC
This sequence comes from Cicer bijugum, assembly GCA_037974875.1. Classification (NCBI taxonomy): domain Eukaryota; kingdom Viridiplantae; phylum Streptophyta; class Magnoliopsida; order Fabales; family Fabaceae; genus Cicer; species Cicer bijugum. Next base: position 1,662,028 of record JBBPBT010000036.1, read on the forward strand.
GACAATGCACATTCTTCCAAAACCCTATTAATCAGTGCATCCCCACTCCTATCCGTTCCCAAAATATCAGGACTTTTCTGCTGCTGCTGCAGAAAGATTGATCGATTTGAAACGCATGGTATAATATCCAAATTAATCAAATAAAATAATTCAACTAAACCCTAGTTAAGTGTTAATAACAATGCCGCACGAGAGCATCCGCAAAAGGCAACTGAAAATCGAATGTTCCGTATGCCCGTGTAGAGCTTGGCGGCGACACAGCTCAATCACTGGTGCGTTGCCTTTTTAAGTGACGGCTATCGCGATGGAATCGCATCTTCACGCGCGGTAGAGGAGAGTGGAAGGAAAATTCGTAAAAAATAAAAAGAAGGAAAACCTGTAGAATGACTTTGATCGCTGTTTCTGGTGGGCAGCGGCCAAGTCCTCCGGCGCTTTCCGGCGAGCCTTTGCTTTTTATCCGGTCAGTTTGAGTTGAGTGTTTCTGATCTAAACGTCAGTTGTGTTTAGGGTTTTAAGTTTTAACGGTTAAAATGTGTTTACGTTTCTCAATCTTTTCTTTTTATTCTAAACTATAAACGAGTTTGTAATTGTCAATATAAAAAGTAAAATAATACTGTCAAAAATATGAAAATGAATTAAAAAAATCATCAAATGGACGTTTACGTGTAAATAAAGTATCCTCTAGTTTAATCAAATATAATAAGTTTGAATTTAGCTCTACGCAAATGATGAAAAATATTAAATATTATACTATAAATAATATTAACAAAAATTAAGAAGTTATATGCATTGTGTTTTAATTGTTTTAACTATTTCAATTAATTTAAAATTTTAAGTATTCGTAATTTGCTTATGAAAAAATTTATCGTAACATTACAAGTAAATGATACATGTTTTATACATAAAATCAAATACGATAAAAATTCTTATTCATTCTATAATAGTGTTTTTTTAATAACGTAATAGTATTCTTGTTTTTAATTATTTATATTTATTTAATTATAATAGTCGGTATTACTTAAAGCTACTTGTTGGTTGGAAAGTCATGCTCACATTTGAAAAATTGTTTATGCAACCTTCTTTCCAAGTTAGAAAGATACCATTAAATTATTGTCTCAAGATTTTATATACATTTGCGGATAATTTATTCATAAAATTCTAACGTAAGTTCTAATAACATGTGAAGATGTTAAAATCTAAAAATTTATCACAAAAATGTGTATTTGTGGCCCTTTGAAGAGAAATGATGAATTTTGCCACTTTAATATAATGCTCCTTTAAATGACCAAAGTTTTATTATTATGGTAAACATTTCACTAGCTAGTACATGGTCATTACACCCAAAAAAACTACCTTGGACATATTCAAAGGATCATGGTTTGCAAGAGACGGGTCTTTTTTGTGAAATATTTTTCTTCTTGTATCATATTATTTGTTGGTGAATGGTAAAGGGCACAAGTCTCTTTAAAAGACATTACATCAAAATCCCTAAGAATTGACCATCAATTATATTAGAGATGCAAATAAGAATTGAGATAACTTTTTTTAGAAAGGCTTATAAAAAGTCTAAATCTATACAATATATTCACAATTCGGTTAACCTCTTTAAAATTATAAATAATCTAAACATAGTCATCAACTCTTCGATTCTCGTGGCACTAAATTTATGAACTCTTCAATTCTCGTAGCACCAAACTTAACATTCGTTTGATTTAACGATGGAACAAATTTTTTCATATTTCAAGACAATTACAATGTAAAAATTACAAACCTATAAATTGTAGGATTTAAAAATGCATGATGTGTATGATTGACTTTAACGGAGCGCGGGCTTTTTTGGACCAGGTTAAAAAGCCTGACTTTAATATGGACTGATAAAATACTATCCAAACTCGGTCCTAGACGGGTAATCTGCACATTTTTTATAATATTTATTTGACTCATTATATTTTTAATTTGAATTTTTTTTTATGCTCATTTAAAAAATTTATGGTATACTATTTATGCATTAAGTATGAATCAATTTGAATGACCACTTAAAAAACTTATGATTTACTCTTTATATACAAATTAAGTTTGAATTTTTCAATTAACACAAACTAAATTCAAAATTTTCAAAACAACACACAAATAAAAATAAGTCTAAATTATCAATAAATTAGAGATATTATATATAGCATAACACAAATAAATTTAGATTTGTCTATCACAACTCAAACTCAAATCAAATTCAAATAGAGTGCTAAATAGTTTTGATGTGACTTTAAAATAAGTGTTATTAGCTCCTTGAGCAATGTTCACATTTTTCAAAGTGTTAGATGATTGTCCACTTGAAAAAGAAAAAAAATTAATTCTTAAAATTATATAAACAATTAAAGGTAATATTCTAATTCAAAATATTATATATATATATATATATATATATATAATAACTTTTAAAACTTTTTTATATATAATGTTATATTTCCATACTTTTGCTTCTAAATTAAATGTTAGTAGTTGTTATTGGGAACACATTGGTAAAGCAATTTTAGGCATCTTAGTGGTTTGAAATGGCTCCAATAAGCTCCAACTTTTGTACTATTTTTCGAAAAATAATTCAATAAATGATCAAACCCAACCGATGAGGCTTAGAATGGAAGCAAAAACAACCACTATGACTATACCACCAAACATATTTTTTAGTTCTAGTGTCATAATTTTATATATTCCTTATGTATATGGCTCCCTCAAACAGTTCAGCCAAACTCCACCACTAAATTAGTTAGCCATTACAAGTTTTGTCTCTTGATAACACAGATTGGACCTTATGTTTCATGTTTTCATAGGTAGACTTATATAACAGATTGAACAAAATGATTTTATACATCAAATTAATTGAACACGAGTAATCACATTTAATTTCAAGCCATGTTCTTCAATATCCTTTTTATTTGTCACATATTCACATCATAATATATTCAAATATTTCTTAATAGGCAAGACAAACAATCTCATTTGTCTACGCATGTTGAAACACCTTGATATATTTGGTCCTCATACATACTAACAGATCATGCAATCTAAAGAGATATCATAAACACATACTTCATCCAATAAGAAATTGCCATCATATATTTTGGATAAGTCATGAGCATTAAAATGGGAATTAAAGTTGGTAAAAATATCTTGTACGGCAAATAGCAGGGACCATTATTAACTTGCCTCACTTCTTCTATGCACATGTAAACATATGGAGGAATATCCTTAGACGCCCTTGTGCTACATAAAATGATGTGGAGATATAAGTGCTTAATATATTTCAGGGAAAGACGAATTGTTACAGAAAAATTTCTAAACATAATTTTGGTCGTTTGATAGAATTCCGAATTATTAAAGTTTTTTTTTTCTTTGAAATCAGAGATAGTTAAGAATTCAAAGCACACTGCTTACGGATTATTTTTTGTAAAAATGCATGTGATCGTGTGTGTATACTTAATATACTACTTATTGATCTTTAATTGACAACTAATTTAAGATAAACACATATAAATTGGCACAATGAGTGAAAACTATCCTTCAGTACCTCCTTCATTGTAACTTAATAATAAATCATGAGGTTGTGAACTATTTAATTTTTGTTGTTGAAAACAATAGCCTAAATAATAGCAGCCATGTAAGAGGAAGACTCCAACTCAGTGTGTTACAATTAAGTTAACCATAGCTTCTTCATGAATAAAAATGGACCCTTGTATGTGTAAACATCATCAACCCTGACTTGGTTGTTTGTTTTCACAATTTGTCTGCCTTTATCTTGTGTTCCTTACTACACGCTGCTCTAATAATTCTTGAAATAGAAATAATCCACATCAGTCACAAATCACAGTGTTTTCAAATTTTGTGGTTCTGAGTGCACAAGATGTGGACCCAAAAATTTATCTTACAGTTCTGAGTGAGTGAAAGCATAGCCTCATAAATTAAGGCAATATAATGAATTAATAATAAAATGTTAATTTATATCTAAGGGAATCCCACAGTTACACATGTAACAACAACATTGGTTGCAAATCATATGAAGAATCTAAGCCATATGTGGATTAGAAAGGTGACAAGTGTAGCAACAAAAATCTGAAACCTCCAATCAGAATTTACCTTTAGATAACATAAGATAAGAGCAGAAGAAGTTAATCAACAATATAAATAAACATACATGTTAACTTTGAAACTCACCATTCATAGTTCACAAAAGCATAACAATAAGAAAGCATATTTTTCTTTATTACTGCAAAAATGGCCGCTTCATCCATGGCACTATCTTCACCAACATTGGCTGGAAAGCCAGTCAAGCTGAGCCCATCAAGCCAAGAATTGGGAGGGTCAAGGTTCACCATGAGGAAGGCTGCTACCACAAAGAAAGTAGCTTCATCAGGTAGCCCATGGTACGGACCAGACCGTGTGAAGTACTTAGGGCCATTCTCTGGTGAGCCCCCGTCGTACTTGACTGGAGAGTTCCCAGGTGACTATGGTTGGGACACTGCTGGACTTTCAGCTGACCCTGAGACATTTGCAAAAAACCGTGAACTGGAGGTCATCCACAGCAGGTGGGCTATGTTGGGAGCATTGGGATGTGTGTTCCCAGAGCTTTTGTCACGAAATGGTGTTAAATTCGGTGAAGCTGTATGGTTCAAGGCTGGATCACAAATCTTTAGTGAAGGTGGACTTGACTACTTGGGTAACCCAAGTTTGGTCCATGCTCAAAGTATCCTTGCTATATGGGCTACCCAAGTTGTTTTGATGGGTGCTGTTGAAGGTTACCGTATTGCTGGTGGGCCTCTTGGTGAGGTCACTGACCCACTTTACCCAGGTGGTAGCTTTGACCCATTGGGCTTAGCTGACGACCCAGAAGCTTTTGCAGAATTGAAGGTCAAAGAACTTAAGAACGGTAGATTAGCCATGTTCTCTATGTTTGGATTCTTTGTTCAAGCTATTGTCACTGGAAAGGGTCCTTTGGAGAACCTTGCTGACCATCTTTCTGACCCTGTCAACAACAACGCTTGGGCCTATGCCACCAACTTTGTTCCCGGAAAGTGACCTTATTTGGGTTTTAATTATGTGTTTTTGGTCAAGTATTCGTTCTTGTAATGTACTTCCCCTTAGATTGTGAATTATCATATGTCTATGCAACTCAATGTTAATCACTTGTTTTTTTTTACATTTATCAATTTCTTTTTCCAATCACTTAATCCATATGCCAACTACTCATTTAAATAATTCATTCAAATCAATCAAAATTACATCCATCCATCGATACAGAATAATATAATTCAAAATTTCTAAAATTCAAATAGCATCCAACTCGTAACACTCAAATAAATAAATAAATATCATAATACTCTAACATATTCTAATGCACTACACTACTATATATTTATGATATAAAACAACCAAAGGAAAAACAAAACTCGACCATTATCAATGTCTTCTTCACATTCCAAATTCTTCTCGTCGTTAAAACAGGTATGAAGAAATCACAATTTCAATTTTAACATCATGAAATGTTATTCTTGTCAATGTTTTAACGAATGGATTAATTTGGTACTCAGGTTGAAAAAAGGTTAAAATTAGAGGGCACATCAACAAAAACAACGGAATCATCACAAGTAGAAGAAAGCAGCAATTTTTCATCAAGTTTGGGTTCACCCTTGTTTCTCCAACAAAGTTGTACCCAAACATTTCCCACCCAAGAAAGCAGTGAACCACCTCAACAATTCCTCTCAATTTCTCAAGGATTCTCACTCACCCATCAACAATATCCTGCTCAAACTACTCCTTCAAATGAAGCTCAAGATGTTGATGAAATTGAGTGGTTAATGAAGCTTTTAGGAATCTCAGAGGAACAAAGGGATGGTTTTAATTTTGAGGGTGATGAAGATTGTGATTCTTGTCACTGTGAAGGTGGGTTTTATTCAAAGATTGTTGGTGTAGAAGGGCCAAAGTGTAAAAAGGAGGTGTTGAGGTTAAATGGGTGGATTCAGCATTTTCTAAATAGTGATGGTGTTATTGGTGTGGAGAAGAAAGAGCCTTTAAGATTGGCACACTTGCTTTTAGGGAAAGCTGCTTTTGTTTCTGAGAGTGCTGATTCTGATTTTGGAGGCTTGGTGTTCCCTTCAACTGTTCAAGAATTTCTTCATAATGATCCTCCTAGTAATTGAAACATTATTTTATGATATTCTTCTTTGTAGCTTGTTTTTGTATGCAAATGCAATCAATTTGTAATTTGTCCATTTTATATAATTCTGGAATTGGAACTTTAGTTGCTGTGATGACTATTCGTTGAGTTGAGATCTATTCATTCTAAAAGGATAAAGTGTATTTGGCCAACAACTTAATTAAGTGCTTACGTATTAGTTGTTTCATAAGTTGTTTCTGATGTCAGGTTTGATTCCAAATTGACATCTTTCTCTAACTATACGACAGAGCAAACTCGAATGTATATATAGATATATCTGCATTTAATTGACGAATGGAGAGAGGGAGTGAAAAGTATAGAGTATGCAACAAGAGATAGTCAATCAATGCAGACTTAAAAAGTTGGGAGTATTAATACATGGTTGTGAAGCAATACTAATCATATTACAAAAGTTCCACATGATATTGCAAACTCAAAGTCCTCTGCTAATTTGTTGCATACATACATTACATCATAACTGGAAGACTAGCATGGAAACCAGAAGGCTTTGTCATTGTTAAAGAAACTAGTAATGAAACAACTGGCAAGCAGTGATTTTCTCTTCTTTTGAAAAACCAGCACCAATAATCAATTAATATTAATGTTGTTTATCATTTAAAAAGACAGTAATACTAATTATGCTGTCTTAAGCTTCACAAGTGCAGATAAAACTTCATTCATATCTGGTCGACGTTCAGGATCAGGTAGAGTGCAGCACAATGATAGCTTAAAGAGCTCTTCCAACACTTCTGGGTTGTCTTTTGTGATCAACTCAGGGTCCACAATGTTGATAGCTTGATCCATTCCATTTGCAAGGGCTTGCGCCACTATATCGCGCAAACTGGTTGGCAAGCCGTCCTCTTCTGCGATCCCTGTTGGCCTTCTTTTTGTTAGAAATTCCATCACTATGATACCGAAGCTGAACACGTCCACTTTAGTTGTTACTTTCCTTAGGTAGGCAGTTTCTGGAAATGACAGAAAAATATTGTTCAGACAGTGAAAAATATAAGAAAATCTTTAGGTCACAAAACTTAAGAACGAAATAAAGCGCATTCAACTCTTGAACTTGTAGTGCTATTTTTGCTAATTAGAACAGTCTAATGTGCAGAAAATTTACTAACTATACAAATTTGAAAAGAACTAAATTATTCATTTAGATTGCAACTCGACCATGAACATAAATATGATAAAAATATATCACACATAAATAATGCATTGACCGTAAAAGGCTTATACCTGGTGCAAAATAGCCAACTGTGCCTTGCAAAGCTGTTGATGTGGAAAGGGCACTACCATCCTGCAGATGAAGACCAAGTATTCGAGCCGTTCCAAAATCGCTGACATGAGCTTCCCAATCTCTATCTAAAAGGATGTTAGAAGGCTTTAGATCACAGTGAACAATGGGAAAATCATAACCAGAGTGCAAGTACTCCAATCCACTGGCAATAGAAACGAAAACCCGGAGTCTTTCGGATAATGTCCACCTAGATTGATCTCCCTCTTTGTCATGTATGATGCTATCCAAATTCCCATTCTCCATGTACTCTAGAACTAAAGCCTTTGTTTTCCCACTTTCCCAGGCATATCCATGTATCTTAACCAAATTCCTATGTCTCAGCTGACTCAAGGTTCTGGCTTCTCTCTTGAAGATCTTGTCAGTATTTGCAGAGAACTGGTGCAAATTCAATCTTTTTATGGCTACAATATGACCATCTTCAAATTGGCCCTTGTAAACGGTGCTCAAACTGCTAGCACCAATGATGTAGTCCGAGCTGAAACAACCGGTGGCATTTTCTAACTCCTTTGGACTGAATCTTTTAAGAGCCAATGCTGCATCGTAATCTGGTTCATGATTCTCAGTATCCTTTCTCTTTATAGATTTGCCAAATTTGGTGCGTTGCTTGAAGAATAAAATCAGAAGCACTACAAGTAGAAGGATAGCAAGAGATACAAGTGAAGCAATGATAACTATGGCTTTCTTGGATAGAGAATGATCATTGTCTCTGCACGGTTTTAGGAATTTCGTTCCACAAAGAGCTTGGTTTCCAATCATGCTAGATGCATTCATATGGGCAAATATTCCAGTCAAAGGTACAGTACCTTCAAGTTGATTGAAAGAAAAGTTGAACTGCATCAGGTTGGAAAGATTGGCAAAGCCCTCAGGAATAGTTCCCTTCAAGTTATTCTGAGAAAGATCTAAGGAACTAAGGTTTTTAAGCTGTGACAAGCTTGTAGGGATTTCACCTTCTAAATGATTTCTTGAAAGATTTAAGCTTTGAAGCAAGTCCATGCCACTAAAAACTTCAGCAGGAATAGGACCCGCAATATTGTTTCCTGAGAAATCAAGACTGAACATATTTCTGCACCCGACCAGTGTCATGGGAAGCAAACCTGACAAATTATTGTTTGAAACATCAATGGCTTGTGCCATTTCCAACATCCCCAGCTCAGTTGGAACACTTCCAACAAAGTGGTTGTAAGAAAGGTTAAGATACATTTGCATATCTTTGAAACGTGCAACGACATCTCCTGGAATCGATCCTGTGAGGTGGTTGTGAGAGAGATCCAACATTAAAAGACGATTGAGCTTCCCCATGCTTTTTGGAATGGATCCATTAAGTTTGTTTCCATGAAGATCCAAGTACGAAAGCATCTCAAGATTTGAGATTGAATCTGGTATTCGGCCAACCAACTTGTTTTCTTGCAGCAAAAGTAAAGTCAGTTGTTTTAGTTCCAAAAGTTTATCAGGTATTGTACCTTCTAATACATTGTCATGTAGAGAGAGTCCCTGAAGGAGAGAAAGTTTGGACAATTCTACCGGAATATGACCTGAAAATCTATTTTCAGAAAGGGACAAAGTGATGAGTTTATTCAAGTTTCCAATCTCTGGTGGAATTGGTCCTACAAATGCGTTCGCATTCAGCTGCAAACGCATGAGATTCAACAGATTCTTGATACCAGATTTTACCAATCCACTGAAGTTATTATCCCCCAAACTTAGAGTACTGAGATTTGAGCAGTTGAAGAGGTCATCAGGGATTTCACCACTCATTTTGTTAGATGAAAGGGACAGAAAAGTAAAATTAGGCAGCCTTGAAAAACCCTCAGGAATCTTCCCAGTTAAAGAATTAAAAGACAAACTCACATTTACCAAACTAGTACAATTGGTAATACTAGGAGGAACAGGTCCATGTAAAAAATTGTTGTTCAACACAAGAAACTTCAAATTATGAAGCACACCTAAATTTGAAGGAATTTCACCTGAAAGTAGATTCTGACTCATGGACAAAGATGTCAAGTTTATCAAATTTGTTATCGACGAAGGAATTGTTCCGGTAAACTTATTTAAATGCAAGGTTAATACTTTTAAAGATTTCAAAGATCCAACCTCAGAAGATATTGTTCCCTCTAAGTTATTATCTGATAACCCTAAATGTGTTAATGATTTCAACTTAAATATGGAAGATGGTATAGTTGAATTCAAATTATTTTTATATAACCTCAATGTTTCCAATTGAACTAAATTTCCTAGCTCATGAGGAATACTTCCAATGAACTGATTTTCATATAACTCAAGGTAAACAAGTTTGCTACAATGAGCCAACTCAGCAGGAATTTTCCCTGTCAACAAATTTTGAAACAATATAAGGTATACAAAATTGGTTAGGTTACCAATCTCTTTAGGTATAACACCAGATAATTGATTTTGACTAAAATCAAGAGATTCCAAAGCTTCTAATTGACCTATAGAAACAGGTAAAGAACCAACAAAACTATTCCCAAACCCTACAATTTGTATAGTGTTAATTAGATTCCCTATGTTTGATGGAATTGTTCCACTAAGTTTGTTGAAATTGAAAGCAATACCTAACAAAGAAGTGATGTTGAATATGCTACTAGGAAGTGTTCCATTAAAAGAGTTACTACCTAAATCCAAATACTGCAAATTTTGTAGGTTTCCTAATTCATGAGGGATTGAACCTGATAAAGAATTATCAACAAGTAAAAGTTGTGTGAGTTGAGTGCAATGACTAATCTGAGGAGGTACATGACCAAAAAATGAGTTTGTAGTTAAATCAAGAACTTGAAGGTTTGAAATGTTTCCAAGGAATGGTGAAATCTCACCTTGGATTTGAAGAGCAACAAGAGAAATTGATGTGACATGTTTTGAAGATTTGTCACATGAAATTCCAGTCCAGTTACAATGAGGGTGAGTTTCAACCCAATCAGAAAATATTCCATTTGGGTCATTTGTTATGGAATTTTTGAAAGCATTCAATGCTTCAATTTCAATTTCAAATGTTGTTTTTTCAGCATTTGTAACAACTGAAATGACTATGACTATAGTCAACCAAAAGTTTAGATTTAGAGATAACATAACTTTGAAATTAACTTGAAGTTTGATGACATAACATAAAAGTTGTAGTAACTGAAGCCTTTATAGATACGATGATGTTCATTTATCCACTATTTTGTTATTCTTAGAGGGTGGGTGTTCACACTAAGTTAGATAAATCGTTATATGCACATTAAATTAATTTGACTTAAGTTGAGTATTTGAGGTGGTTGCTTTGTTGCATCTTCTACCGAATGAGACGCTACATAAGATGCGCCAAAAAATATTTTAGACTTTGAAATAGGGGGGAAGAACCAATAGTACTAAAAAAAAAAAAAGGAAATTAATAGCATAAACCAGTTTATGATTTTGGTATTTGTCAAACTAATATATTTTTCGACCTTAAATGTAAAAAAAATAAGTTTGATGATTGTTTGAAAGTTTAATTTTGTCGTTTAATTTCTTATTCATCCTTGTTTTCTCACGTTGCCAAGTTGTCAACAATAAAAATACAATTCTCTACAAACTTATTCGAAGTAATTTCATAATTATCTAGAAGTCTTGATATACTAATCATATGATCAATGCAAGAAATTTGTCTAGACGACTCTTGACTTTTTATAGTGTTTATTAGTAGAAAGAATCAGTATTAGCAATTTAAGAATATACTAAAAAATATAAATTAATATTGTAGATGGCTTGTTTAATTGATAAAAATGCTTGACTAGTGATGCAATTGGTGTGGATTATAAAAGCAATCCCGTGAGTAGGGACGCAATGATTTTTGTAAGGAATTTCTACCAAATTCCTTAGCTGCAAAAGCTAATTTAGCATTAGCAATTAAGAATCTAAAAATATAGAAATTTAATTATGCGTGTGTAATGATGAACAAATGAAGAAATGCATAATATAATTAGTACTATAATAATGCAAATAGTGTGTCCATGTGAAGTGAAACTTTGGATGGTATTGGCAAAAAGACCGAACGCGGTTTGCGGAAAGATGGCACTTATTTGACAAAAAAACAAGACAAGTGGGCAGGTGGTAATAAATAATGCCATGCTCATTCTCATGCAAGTGGCACAATGTAACAAACTTTCTCCATAATGAACAATTCATTTCCATTTGAAGCTCAGATTTTGAAATTTGATTGTTAATATGTGACCTCTGAAGTCCACAGTCGGAGTATGTATAGTTAGGGTCGGTCCAACGAGTTTAGATACTTAAAAGCCACTTTTAAATTGTAAAAAAACAATAAAATAATTGTATAATATAGACTTAAAATTTTACATTTTACCAACCAAACTAAGGTATAACTTTAAGAATTTAGACTGGACCTTAAAGTTTGTAGAGTAATAACTACTCACTTCTAATATACATTTTCATAGGTCTTATTTTATTACTACTTTAAATTAGAAAAACTTCACTCTATTTTTACCTTTTTAATTAGATTCTAATTTGTTAAGATTTGATTGATTTTGAATTTATTTACTTGTGATGGAATTTGAAGTTTGCTAATGGAATGGTGAAATATTAATGCTGGATGGGGGTCACTTCTTAAGTGGCGACCATCAATTTTATTATTATTATTATTATTATTATTATTATTGAAATAAAAAAAAAGATATAATTTATTGGACTTGATCCATGTAAAGGAAAACGAAAGGAAGTAAAGGGATTTCAAATCCCGCAAAATAATAAAACAACAATACTAACGGCACACACTCACAACAGTCTGAGAATACGAAAGGAATTGAGTTCTAATACGGGTAACAGATGTGTAGCAAACTTGTTTCGTTTGATCTATAATTTTGATACCTTATTTCTACCATCAGTGGAAAGTTGTGATAAATTTGTTGATGTTGATTGATGTTCTCTATTGTAATTAGAAAGACTCTGATGTATCTATTAATTAATATTAATTATTATAGTAGAAGTTATAATTTATTTTTAAGAGGAATAAATTTATCCTTTTTTTGTGAATGCTAAGTGATAAAATTAAAGAAAGACAAAACATGTCTTTAGCCTTCTATTGCTTCTTTTGCATTAACATGTAAGAATTTTTTTTAGTTCCTAAACTTGAAGGATTGTCATTTAAGAAAAGAGACAGTAATTTTTTAAAAAACATTGATTGATTATTTTCATCTTAATCTATTATTCTATACACTTTACTCAATAAAATTACCCAAAAAAAAATAAAGATATAAATATTTTGTTGAAATGAGTAATAATTATTCTATAAGAATAATAACTAATAATTTTAAGCAAACTAACTAGGAAGTTTATCCAGTAAATAACATTTTTTAATATAAAAGCTTATGTTTTTTGGAAAAGCAAAGTTGAAAACATAGTCATACGAGAAAGACTATATATCTTTCACTCCACATTACCACTCTACTAATAAAAGAGAAAAAACTTCATCATATACTTTTTCAAATTTTTTACCATGACAAAATCATTTGTCTCATTTCTCATTTTTCTCTTTCTCGTGCTCAATGCAAGTAGTTATATATTTAAATTTCATTTTATTATTTTAGATATTACACATAACAAAACATATAGGTCCATTTAATCATACTTTTCAATCTCTCTTTATATGAGTAATATATACATTATTCATAATCTCAATAGAATATTTATATATATAGTTACTATGTGTAAATGATTTTTTTTAATCTAAATTTTAATGGTGGAAACTATTTCATCAAATAAACAAATTTTTATTAATACTTTAAATGGAAAACTTTACTCTATTTTGACTTTTTTAGATTCTAATTTCTTAAGATTCGATTGATTTTGGATTTATTTACTTGTGTAGGACGAAATTTGAAGTTTGTTAATGGAATTTGTTAATGAAATGGTAAAATATTAATGTTGGATGGGTCACTCTCCAAATAGAACCCATTAATTTTATTAATAATATTATTATTATTATAATTATTATTAGTATTGTTATTATTGAAATAAAAATAAAAATAAAAATAAAAATAAAAAGATATGGTTTATTGGACTTGATCCATGTAAAGGAAAATGAAAGGAAGGAAAGGGATTTCAAATCCCGAAAAATAACAAAACAACAACAGTAACTGCACACACTCACAACAATCCGAGAAAAGGAAAGGAATTGAATTCCAATACTGGTAACATGGTAACAAATGTGTAACAAAGTTGTTCCGTTTGATCTATAATTTTGATAAGTTATTTCTACCATTAATGGAAGGTTGTGATAATTTTGTTTTTGTTGATTGATGTTCCCTATTGTTATTAGAGAGATTCTAATGTATTCATTAATTAATATAGTAGAAGTTATAATTTATTTTTTAGAGAGATAAATTTATCTTTTTGTGTGAATGCTAAGTGATAAAATTAAGGAAACACAAAAACGTCTTTAGCCTTCTATTGCTTCGTTTGCATTAACATGTAAGGATTTTTTTTAGTTCATAAACTTGAATGATTGTCATTTAAGAAAAGAGACATAGTAATTTTTTTTAAAACATTGATTGATTATTTTCATCTTAATCCATTATTCTATACACTTTACTCAATAAAATTACCCAAAAAAAAATAAAGATATAAATATTTTGTTGAAATAACTAATAATTTTTCCGTAAAAATAATTACTAATAATTTTAAGCAAACTAGCCATGAAGTTTATGGAGTTAAATAACATTTTTCAATATAAAAGTTTATGTTTTTTGAAAAAGCAAGGTTAAAAACATAGTCATCCGTTGAAGACAATAAATATATCTTTCACTCCACACTACTACATTACTAAAAAAAGAGAAAAAAATTCATCATTTACTTTTTCAAAATTTTCATCATGACCAAATCATTTGTCTCATTTCTCATTTTTTTTTCTCCTACTAAATGCAAGTAATTATATATTTGAATTTCGTTTTATTAATTATTTTAAATATTACACATAACAAAACATATAGGCATATTTAATCATTCTTCTCAATCTCTCTGTATATGAGTTATATATACATTGTTCATAATCTTATTATGTGTAAATGATTTTTTTAATCTAAATTTCAATGGTGGAAATTATTTCAACAAATAAACAAATTTTCATTAGTGTTTTAAATTGTAAAAAGTTTACTCTAGTTTGACCTTTTTATAGTGTTTATTAGTAGAAAGAATCGGTATTATCAATTTAAGAATATACTAAAAAATATAAATTAATAATGTGGATGGCTTGTTTAATCGATAAAAATGCATGACTAGTGATGCAATTGGTGTGGATTATACAAGCAATCCCGTGAACAGGGCGCAATGATTTTTGTATGAATTTCTACTAAATACTTAGTCGAGTCGACGAATATTGACTTTTTGAAGTGCTTAGCTGCAAAAGCTAATTTAGCATTAGCAATTAAGAGTCTAAAAATATAGAAATTTAATTATGCGTGTGTAATATAATTAGTACTAAATATAGAAACTTCGGATGGTATTGGCAAAAAGACCGAACGCGGTTTGCGGAAAGATGACACTTATTTGTCAAAAAAAAAACAAGACAAGTGGACAAGTGGTAATAAATAATGCCATGCTCATTCTCCTGCAAGTGGCACAATGTAACAAACTTTCTCCACGATCAATTCATTTTCATTTGAAGTTTAGATTTCGAAATTGGATTGTTAATTTGTGGCCCCTGAAATCCACAGTCGGAGTATGTATAGTTAGGGTCTGTCCAACAAGTTTAAGATACTTAAAGAGCCACCTTTAAATTGTAAAAAAACATAACTTAATTGTATAGTACAAACTTAAAATCTTACATTTTGTCAACTAAACTAACATATAACTCTTAGAATTTGGATTTGGTATTAAGTTTGTAGAGTTAAAGACTACTCACTACTAATATACACTTTCATACTCTGTAAATCTTAGATAGACTTTGATATCATCTTATAATTTAGGTTAAACTCTACACAATCCCACGAAATCGACTTGTAGGTTGAAGACTACCTACTATTTATGTACATTTTAATAGATCATTTCATATTCAATGTGATACTGTTAATAATAATAACAAATAGTTTGTAACATAATAATATTATACACAACTTTGTAAAATAAACATTTTTTTAAGGCACAAAGCTTTAGCTTTGGTGGCCTAACCTTTGGACCAACGTATATACATCTCAACAATGACACGGTTGGTTCCAATGACAATGTCAGTTGCTATGAAGTTTCTATGATTAATTAAAAGAAAATAGGATTCAATTCCTATATACTATTAGTATAAAAAAATTACATTAATTACAATTATTAGATTATTAGAGATATTTTATTTTTATTATAATTATATATAAATTCATGTTTATAAATTATTGACACAAACTGTCCGTAAAACACGTTCGTACATGTAAAATTTAATGATTATTACTTCCAGATTTTTTTAGGTAAAATTATATTTTTAATTCATTATCATATTTAATTTTAATATTTAAATCTTATATTTTTGTTTTTTATATAAGTTTTTATCTATTAAAATATGTATAAATTAATTTTTTTAATAATTTTTTATTAAAAAAAATATTAAGGCGGCAAACCATGTTAATAATTCTCTCTATCTTTTTCTTAATTTTTATTTTTTTAATTTGTTTTTAAATAATTTAATGAAAAACTGAATATTAAATATAAACTTTTAGAGTTGCAACAAAGTAATAATATTCAAATGATCAAATTAAATAAAAGTGTTTTTTATTATAATAATATATGAAAACCTATATGTAGTTGATGATGATGCAATGCTGCATTCATTACTATCTTTTATTTAAATTTGTGATCATATCATCACTTGTGTTACAATTTGTCTATTAATGATATAAATCAACTTTTTTATCTTAAAAAATACAAAATATGAGGAAAATTAATATCAAAATTCACGCGATGGTTGAGTTTTTTTTTTCTTAATGATGATGATAACACATATAATCAAATATGTCTTTTCCAAAAAAATAAAATATGTATTTTTCGTGCGGTGTAGGTTTTTTTTTTAATATATCCGAAGGTTCCACAAACTGACAGACATATCTTTCTATATGTTGAAAAGCATATGATAAAAAAAGAGATATGAAATATGATAAAAAGAGATATGAAATGGTGACAATCAAAATAGATGATGGTTGAGGCAATAATTTGATGATATGTATATAACATAAATATAACCAAATACATATTGTTAGAAACTGTCTTGAGATTCTTGAGAATTGTTTGGAGGAATATAATCTTCTCTTTCGACGCGCTGTGGTTAAGGACCACAAACCTCTAAAATTATGAACTAATTGCATGATAGGCAGATACACCAAATTACTAATTAAATTTATTTGATAGTTTAATTGTATTTTATCATTGGTACATTTAAGTTTTTTTTTACATCGAATAATTTTAAAGTTTATCTTTTAACTCTTAATTTAATTGATAAATATTAATACTATTATCTAAATGTTTTTGTATTATATTTGTATCTAAGACATTGTAGTTGTGTATGAATTTGTAATGATATTTATTATCTCAATAAAAAAAATTTAAGTTTTAATATGTCTAAAAAAAATTAATAGTTGAGATATTTAAGGAACACTTGTTGATCGTTGAAGAGATATTTTTTTTCCCTAGATGTCTTATTTTTCTGCTCCGAGGTGTATAGTTAGAGGTTTTCTTTCACGTTTGCTTTATTGTATTTTATCGACTATTTTGGAACATCTTCTGTTTGATAATGCAAAAATATATGAAGAATTTGTTTAAGTCATTCAAAATCCTCCACCGATATAATTTTTAAGCTATCAAATATAATGTATATATGTTATATAAGGAGAGAAATATTTTATTCTATATATAAAAAGGAAATGTAGCATAGTATCTGTTTAACTTAATCTAAGTTTTTGTACATGGATTATTTATAAAAAAAAAAAGAAAAAAGTATTTTGTCCGTTTTGTTTGTTGAGGATAAATATTGACATATATCTTTCACATAATTAAGGGAGAATTAAGGGTATGTTTGATTCATAATTCAAAAATTCTATTTAATATTTAAAAATTTATTTCGGTTATTTATTTTATAAAATTATTTTTAATATTATATTTTTTAAAAATTAAAATAAATAAATAGTGTTTTACTTTTATTTTTCATTTTTTTTAACTTTCTAGTAAAAATTTAGGGATTTTGATAGGTATATCCCTCTTTTCCCAAAATATCCCACTTTGAAGAAAGAAAAAAAATACAAGAATTGTCCAACTTTTTTGTCCTAATAGCTGATCACAACCTAAGAATGCGACTACTTGAAGGAGCTGTTTTTTTTTTTTAACATATGGTCCCTGGGGATGACCTTATACTTACATGTTTTTTTTTTTGTCATG
>JBBPBT010000036.1:1710558-1732254 GCA_037974875.1 Cicer bijugum
AAAAAACTAGCTACAAATTTTTGTTAGGTACTTTTTTTTTGTATAAATTAGTTTTAAATAACAATTTTTTTTTCAAACTTTAAAAGTAACCATCGATACAAATTTATCCTTAACAACATAATTATTTTCTAAATTTAAATTTAAAATTAAAACATGCAACATAAATATTAAAATAGTGATATAAATGTTATGTCATGTTAGTTTGACGAGTTGCCAAATATCGAAAAGCCCTAAGCGTCATGCACGAAAAAACATGTCACCAATTTCCAACAAATATTGTATAAGATTGATGGCTATAATGGCTTTTAAGTTAGATGTGTATGTACGCAAATAAATTAATACAAGTATTTCTATTTATATTTTAAGAACCATGACATAATGATTCTTTTTGAGAACTTTATAATACAAAGATATCTAAAAGTATAAATGATAATCATCCTTAATTAAGTAAGAGAAAGATATGATCTATGCACCTCACAAAATTTGTTTTGGTTCTTTGTAGTAAACTGTGATGATCAATTATTATGACTTATTACAAGTAATACAATAACAATTTTGAGTATCGACTCTTAAAATATTTCATTTAATATCAACTACTAAGTTATGTATCATTAAAAGTTTGTGAAGTACATTGAATAAAGTAATTTAATCATGAAAATATTACTTTCTTTATGAGTATTTTGTTAAATCGAATCTTGTACATATTGATTAAGTGTACTTAATTAGTTGTTGTAAGTGTTAGCCCATTTTTCTTACTACTCGTTTTTTGCTTTGTAAATATTCTTGTTTTATGTTTTTATTTGAGTTTAATTGATTATGTTTAGTGGTTGCTGGATTGGTTTTATTGGGTGAGCATGGATTTGGGGAGGTGGGTGGGAAAAAAGAAAAAGGGAATGGTTTCATTTATGGAGTTTTCTAATTGAAATGAGTATGATGGAATAATTTGGTGAGGTTGAATAGACACTTATACAATCTATTATAATGACTAAGTGATTGTTGCTCATCCTTATTTTAGTCAAATTTCATCACTAAGGAACATAAATGTGTCTAAATGAATATAAAATAACCAATGACTTATTTTTAATTAAGAGAATGATGTTGTATGTACGCTTTGTAAAATTAATTTAATCTCTTATAATAAATTTTGATAATTAATTGAATTTAATTATTACAATAAATCTTGTATCATTAGGATTTTTTTCGAACGTGGAAAGTTTAGGTTTTAATATTATATTAATATTCGATATGATTTAGGTCTTCACACTATATCAATATTCAATATGATATTATCAACAAATAATTTTATTAAAAAACATCTAAAACTTAAATTTTCTAATAAAATTAAATTAATACGGTTCCCACGACCATCGTAAAATTTGGCTTTAAACCTAATTGAGCTCTAAAACCTTAAATATTAAGGAGACAGTTGCTCCATTTGTAACAAATATTTAGAATATTAACATATTTAATATGGACTCTCAACTATTACTATATGATTTATTGTTATATGTTATGTAAAGTATCAATTGTGTACATTCTACGATAAAATGTTGACTATTTGGCTCATTGCTTTCATATTCCACCGACATCAAGTTTCTATGTTGCATAATATTCTTTTCTTTTCGTTTTCTTATCTCATACATGCACAATATCCACGTGTGTGATAGGAATGCTCTTGTACAACTATAAATGGATATGGTTAAATATATTAATACCCCATTATAAATATTAATTATTAG
This sequence comes from Cicer bijugum, assembly GCA_037974875.1. NCBI lineage: Eukaryota > Viridiplantae > Streptophyta > Magnoliopsida > Fabales > Fabaceae > Cicer > Cicer bijugum. The sequence goes on from JBBPBT010000036.1 coordinate 1,712,298, forward strand.
GAAATGAAAGATAATTAACTCATTTTTTTTATTATTAATAAATTCATCCGTTCTAAAAACATAAAAAAAAATTTAAAGAAAATAATATATTTGATTTAAATTTTTAGTTAAATATATCAATTTTCTTTAATCAATTTTTATTGTAATTTAAAACAGAATAGCATGTATCTCAAAACTATATGTTTTAATAACACCTCCGTAAACCTAAATGACATTTAAACATTAACCAACTAAGCAAATGATTAAGTTCAACTTTAATTATAAACCGTTTGGAATTAAACTTAGATTTATTGTTTGGAATTAAACAAATGATGAGTATTTGAAATTAAACTTTAATTTATTTTACATGTTGTAGTGTCGAATTAGGGAGCACACTACTAATGCCCAATCGACCCTAAATTAAGTCATATTGCACCAAAAGAATGACAATCAACGGACAAATGTGAGATAGTTTCATCAACTTCATACCAACAACACAAATATGTGAATCCAAATTAGCAATTCAACAATAAATCAAGTTATCATTTGTTGAAATATGATTATACAAAAGTCTTCAAGCCAAAAGGGACATCTTCAAAAGCCCCGATTTGATCCAAATAAAATCACGATGAAGTTTATATGCATTTTGACTAACATGTACAACAAGAGATAAAACATCATTCATATACACATGATCATTACAATGTTTCACAATAATATAATATACGTAATCTTCACCGGCACAATTAATAATGATGCAATAATCACAATACAATGGCAATCATAAATCAAATTAAAGTCCCCTAATGTGTAGCCTATAGGTAAGGGAATGAATTTCCCTCATCCCCTAATTAATTACTAATCACTGACATTTATTTATTTATTTATTAAAAAAATAACAACAAAATATTCGATGAGAAATTGTTCATACAACATTAACAAGGGACAATCACTACATACACATTGTTGTCATAACCGGCCAATAATCACTCATTAGATCTCAAAAGGGCTTCCATTATTAAATGTTTCCTTGAAGCCTATAACTCAAACGAAACCCAACAAGATCAATGACAATAATAAACCTCAATAGGTGCATGATTAAATTCAAAATGAAACACATTTTGAGGATTTTGCCCTCATTAATTGTCTGTTTTACACAATATAATCAATTACTTACTTGCCCTCGGGATAATTACTATTTTAATGCAAAACTAGAATGCAATGATTACAACGATTCTCTATTAATCATCAATTATTGTCGTTAATACCCAAACCAACGCGACAAATTATGTCTCAAAACAAACTCCTAAATTCTATATGCTTAGAAATCGTTAAATCATAAACACAACAGATTGAGAACACCAATGATAAAGGTAAAATTAAAAATAAAACCTTTTTTCATGAATTTAATCCAGGCACCGGATAAGAATTTTATTATCTATAATAGTCCCTGAATGAAAAACAAATTATTCCTCAATTTTAATATTGTCTTTATTTATCAATTACAATAAAATCATCAAAACAAAAAAATACATCATCATATCAATTGAGTTCTATCTTCATTGGCTTTAAATTAGACTTTAGAAAGGTCTTCACAATATATATTATAGAATCATTCTGATTCCATTTCCAACGTTACTTTTTATCATAAAGGCTAATCAATTTCAATTTAAATATTTAATTGATGTTAGAATCTTCTTAATGTTCATTTATTTATTTTATAACCGTAACCGTTAATAAATTAATAACTATTTTCAATAAAATTATCTTAATAGAAACAATACATCATCAAATCATATCGATTGACTTAAATCCTCATTGATGTCAAATTAGACATTACAAAATTTTTCACAATATATTATAAAGTCACTGTGATTCTTTTTTGAGCGTTACTTTTTATCATAAATGCTAATCAATTTCAATTTAAATATTTTATTTGATGTTAGAATTTTTCTTAGCGTTCATTTATTTATTTTAGCTTTCCATAACAGAGGTTTTCGATGTTTTGTGTTGTTCAGGAGCTTTGGACATTAATTCCACACACACACACAAAAAAAAAAAAATCAATAAAAAAATGATATGATATACGATGGACCACCTATAATAATCTTAGTCTATCCTAAAATTGGGTGATTCCAACCGTACAATCTTTCATTTATTTATTTCCTTTGAATAGATAGTATTAATTTATTGGATTTACAGCAGTGAAATGAATTTGACATTTGACAAAGGTAGTGAGATTTTTGTTAGGTGAGAAAAACGTGTGCCGCGAGTGAGAGAGAGAGAGGGAAAAGAAGAGGCGTCTTTTCTCCACAGAAAGAAAGAAAGAAAGAAAGAAAGAAAGACGAGCATAATTCATTTTCTTTGGTGGCTGGCAAAATCACAACAGATTCATTTTTACCCTTTTTGCCCTTCCATATCATATGCCGGTCTACTTGTTCCTCTCTTACAATACATGCACACCAGTCACAGATAGATTAAATTATTTATAAATAAATAAATAAATAGATCTCTCTCTTCTCTCTTCTCTCTTCTCTCTTTCTCTGAGAAAGAGAGTATACAACACCAACAACGCATTTTCCCCTTTCTTCTTCTATTTTCCCTTTCTTTCAATAACCTCACTCCATGGCGGGATTCGGTGCTGGACACTGTTTCCCCTATCCTCTCTTCCCTCTCATTCTCGTTCTCTCTCTCCTTCACGCGATCATTGCTTTCATTGCTTCTTTACAGGTTTTCTACCTTTTTCATTTTTTCTCTCTCTTTCAATTTAGGTTTTCTTGCATTTCTTTTTCTCTATTTGTTACGTCAGAATGTCACATGGATGGATAAGAAACTAGCCATGGAAAATGTCTTTTAATTTTACGGAATCAATTCAATTGTCAATTTTCTTACTGTTTCTTCCTGATTCACAAATTCAATTGTGTCGTGTGTATTTTCTCTTTATAGTGATTTTTTAATGCCCTAATCACTTTGACAGACCAAAGAATTCTAACTCTTTTTTAGTAAAAATTTCATTTCTGACAAATATTTGATTGAAGACCTTCTCTAAATACAATTTCAGTTAGGAATTATTAGAGCATGGGAAAACAAGTATGTTATGTTGAATTAGTCGTGGTTTGGGATTAGAGCATGCGAAATTGTGAAACTTGGTTGATTAACTTAATCTTAATTTCACTTCCACTTGAGTTCTCTAGTTATTCAGTTCAAGAGTGTTTGGGATTGTATTTCATGATATCGACTTTGAGAAATTGAGATTTGAGCTCCTTGTGCTTTAGTGTCAATTATTGATGTTGTTCTTTTCTTTTACTCATTGTCAGTTTTTTTGTATTTTTTATTTTGGTACCACAGTTGCTGAGGATTCACTTGAGAAGCTTACAAGAGGGTTGGACTCGACAAAAAGTAAGTGCATTTTTCAATTTACTATCTTTCTACTTGCTACTATGACTTGATATTTTCTGAATGGATGAACTTGTTTAGTTTGTAAATGTAACAACTAATTATTGATACGTGACTGGCCACAACTTACTGATCAATACTTTCGTCTCTCACACTAAATATGGATGTGCTGTACTGTACCAATTATCAAGAATTGAGAGCCTTTCCAACTCAACATGCATTTTAAAATTAGGATATAAATCAATGGTCTTGTTGTGTTTGTAGTAAAGCTGGAGAGTATGTTTTTGTTACTATTTAAGTAACTATCTGCTTGTTACTTTCTAGATGGTAATATCTGCCACCCTCACTCCAGATTTCCCAGACCCTTCTTTTCACCATTTACGACCCATCCTTGCTAAATTTTGGTGGTGCAGTGTTGCATGTTTTATTGTTTGTGTATATCTTAAATGTTCAGTTTATGCAACAAACTCTAGCCACAATGTAACGTCCATGTGTCTACAGAAGCTGATTTCAATGCTGCTGGCTTTATAATAAGAAAGGATAGACATGCGATGGACTATAGCAATATAGCTATTTGTATATTGCACATATTAGGAATATGCTACTTCTATTACTTATTCTTTGAACTTTTATAAACATATAAACTTTTCTATGGGTAGTTAGTTTTCTTGTTACTTACCACTCTAGGCTTATTACTTGCTATTACACCAGCTTTTGTTAAATATACTCTACCTTCTCATGAAATGTAAATATGATGGGTTGCAGGTGTTTCATCTATTGATTGGTTCTTCGAATTGGGGTTAGTTGTATTTACTATTAATGTTCAAGTCTACTTACTGTAAAGTGATCATCACATGATATATTTTAGGTTCCGGTTGTTAACTTTTTATCATTTCCTTGTTCTAATGGTTAGCATTGAGCCTTTTATTATTTCATATTTTGCAACAGCATATGAGGCCATCCTGATATTTTATCTATTACTTTATCTTCATATATAATAATAATTGGATTTAGATAGGTTTTATTCACAACCGTGCCATTTCTTCAGAAAATTGTATAGTTTTATACCTGTCATGACATGCATTCATTAGTACCATACCATCAACCTTGAAGTTGTTTTACTAATTATCTTCTTGGTTTCCCCATTTCATTCTATTCCATTTTGTTTGGCATTAGTATCTTGTTAGAAATGACAGGAGATCTCATTTCTCTACCAAATATCCCCTGCAGTTATATAATGTCTTATACTTGCATAGGTTGTTAGAGGTAGTACCGGATATGCTTGATAGTTGAAATGCCAGTTATATAATTTCTCGTTTTCCTATACACCATTCGAAGTATCACCAAAAGTATAGAAACATAATCCAAGTGAAACAGGAGATAATTATCTACGTCCACATAATACTCTCCATTTCCATTTTGGAATTGCCAGACTATTAACAATGTGTTCCTTTGCATTTGGGGGTTGTGGATCACTATGACCCACGCCACCATTTCCTTCCTCCACACACGCTTCAAAGGTTGCTAATATGAACATTAACACTCACCGCTTATTTTCACTACGTTACTCACACTTCCTATCATCATCTCTACCTAAACCATTACTTTCTTGCTTTTGAACCCATCATCACCTCGTCCATTAATATTTCCACATTAGCCATTCATTTATGTTGTCAAAACCACAACTTACCTAATGCCCAATAATGCTTCTACTACCATCACCATCTATCGCCAATTCTTCTTTGGTGACGCCGTTTCTTCTCATCTTAATTGGCCTTAGTAATTGATTTGAGAGCTCACACAACTTCTTCGTTGTTGCACTCATAGGCTAGAGACAAGGTCATCCAAGGTCCAGATGTTGTCATTTGGGTTGGTAGATGTGTACGCAATAATATTTCCTCCTCCACTATCAGGTCTTGGCTCTTTTGCCATTGTTCCTTCTCTATTATCATTTGACCAGATACTGCCTCCACCATCTTTCCATCTGGTACCTGGTGTTTATTTTATCAACGTTCTTGAGAAGAACAGATTGGATGATGCATAGTGAATGCGCATAACAGGAAGAAAGCAAGATGGAAATGTTGACGAACTTAGAAGAGCTAATAAGAGATCACAAGCCACAACATAACCAAACAAGGCCAGATCTTTGTAGAGGAGAGAGAGAGAGAGAGAAATTGTGTCCAAAAAGGGTTGTTTGCACGGGAAACTATGTCAGTGTTCTGAAACTCCAAAATAATGGTATATCTAGGACCTATGGGTGGGGCGATCTTGTCGTCGAAAAATTGGCCAGAGATATCACCGGATGTACCTACGCACGACAAACGACAACTGCGGTGATGAAAAACCAAGTCAATGCGCAGAGTGTGTGTGGGAGCATGAAATGTCTTCTGCGGATGAAACTTTGGTGTTGGACAAATTGGGAGATAGAAGTCAAATTATTTAGAAGGCTCGCAGAATAGAGATACAGAAGTGCTGGAAAAGTATGAAAGCTTGCCAGAAAACTTTTCTGGCTGCAGCTTACTGCTGGCAGCGGCTGTGATGAACCCTATGTGTCACATAATCATAACTCACTCTGATAACCGTGTTGAATTTGTGATTTCTATGTTTCTAAATCATACCGCACTCTGTATTTATAATAACATGTAGGATAAATGCTTCTCCCTTGGGCCTCACTTATAATCAAAATAACCCATGTATTTGTTGGTCTCAAATATAAGAATCTGTCAACTAATCAATTCACATTTAATGCCATTGTTCCAAAAATATGTACATTAGTTACTTAATGTTGAGAGGAGATAACCATTATAATTAGGTGTATGTTAGTAAATGTATTCCTTTTTTTTTTTTACATGAAATTAAGAAAATTAAATGCACTTAACTATTAGCCTTAAGAAGTGTGAAAGTAGGTATTTTTGCTTCTAATAGGTAAACTACCATTTTAGTCCCTAAATGTGTAGGACGATGTCGCTTTGGCCTTTGACTCAACCGAATATCCAAATTAGTCATTGAATCATCAAAATAGTCCTTAAAAGATATAACTTACTAACATAAAAGTCTCTGAAAGATAAAACTTGTTGTCAAAATAGTTCATGACTAGTATTATGTGAGGACTAAAGTAACTAACGTTTCAATAATTTAGGGACTAATTTGGATTTTTGGCTAAGTTAGAGACCAAAATGACAACGCCCAACACTTTAAGGGACTAAAATGATGGTTTACCCGCTTATAATTGAGGTCGGATGGAATATTTGAGATGATTTGCTAATTCACATCCTAATCTATGATTCTAATCCTAGTAATAAACATATGGATTAGATTCTTCGGTTCTAGCAACTGCAATCTTGATCTTCAACATTTCAGTTTCCCTTTTATGTTTTTTTTCACAAGATTCCGGTTCTTGAATCCAGTTTATACTTTGGCTGGAACTCCTCGTGCACTGCCTCCAAAAATCTTGCCACGACGCCTTAGGATTATTAACCTCCCAAAGTTGATGCCAATTATTGTCCAATATGTGAAATGGTTCTATTTTAGCTATTTATCATAAAATACATTGGCAATAGTTAATGTCGTCTTCCTTCTTGCTTTCTCTTTATTTCATACAAACTTCTTAACTTCAAATTTCAGGTTACTTCACTTATTTGGCATTGATACTTCTTGCTGCTTGCAAGGGATGGACATATTGGTCACACTCTTTTGGTTTTATCTTTATGGGTAAGCCTTTGTTCTGTATTAACTAGACACCAGTGATAAGCTTTTATTGTTTAAATTATTTAAACTGATGAAAATTGTTTTGCAGCATTCCCCAAAGTACTTTGTTTTGCAGCATTTCTTCTCCTTCTATCTTTCTGGTATGTAACTTCACTTATTGTTAATGTTCAATGAGACACATATGGTGAAACCGTGTGCCTGAACTACACAACGAAGTCGGTTTTATATAGGCTCAAGGCAATAAAATACACAAATAAATATATGAGATATTATCCCTATTTACACGATATGATATGCAATAAATATAAAGATCATAAATATATTATCAACACTCTCCCTCAAGTTGGAGCATATAAATCATATGCACCAAGTTTGTTATAGAACTTAGTGAAGACATCTGTCAATTGATCATTGAAATTAACAAAGCTACTGGTGATGTCGATTGATTCAATCTTCTCCCTTACAAAGGGACAATCTATCTCAATATGTTAGTCCTCCCATGAAAAATTAGATTAGAGGCCATATGCAATGTTGCTTGATTATAACAGAATAATGTCATTTGTGTTGCCTCTTCAAACTGAATCTCTGAGTAATTGCTTCAACCAAATGAGCTCACAAGTCACTAATGCCATAGCACTATATTCAGCTTCAGTGTTGGATCTTGCAACTACACTTTGTTTCTTACTCTTCTAGGATATTAAGTTTCCTTCAACAAGAACACAATACCAAAAAGTGGATCGTCTTTCAATGGGTGAACCTGCCCAATTGGCATATGAATAACCAACCATCTGAGTATGTCCTTTATTTTCATTTTCTTGGAGCACCTTTAATTTATTTCAAGATTCGTATCACAGCATTCCAGTGTTTTTGTCACGGAGAATTTAAGAATTGGCTTACCATTCTGAATGCAAAAGAAATATCTAGAGGGGTGACTGGGAGATAGTTTAATTTACCCTAAACCCTAAATCTGAAAATGGCTCCCCTGATTAGGTAGAAGTTTGACATTTGGATTCATATGAGTATCAACCGACTTGACATTCAATAAACATATATCTTCAAGAAGATCCATGGCATATTTCCTTTGTGAAATTACTAAGCCATCCTTAGATTGGGCTATCTCAATACCCAAGAAGTAGCGGAGTGTGCCAAGATCTTCGGTTTGAAAATGAGATAGATGTTGTTTCAATTGGAGTATGTTATGCTAATCATCTACATAGACAATTAAGTAAATGCACTCTTGGCAGAGTGGCAATAAAACAGAGAATGATCGGCTTCGTTTCGAATCATACCAAATTGTTGCACTATTGTGTTAAATCTGGCAAACCAAGCTCAAGGAGTGTACCCTTTCGCCACCAAACGAGCTTTAAAGCGATCAATTTTACCATCAAGACTAACTTTCACCGTATAAAGTCAACGACATCCTACTAAAGACTTTCTAGATGGTAAAGGAATCAATTCCCAAGTACCACTACTCATAAGGGCATTCATCTCGTCAATCATTGCTTGTCTGCACTCTGAGTGGGATAAAGCTTCACCTGGAGTTTAGAAATAGAAACAAAAGACAAGGAAGACAAACAAGTGTAATGCAAAGGAGAAAGACGATGGTAACTCAAACCAATGTATTGAGGGGATGAGTTACAAGTAGGATGTATGCCTTTGCGAATAACAATAGGAATATCAAGGGTCGGATTTGATCAAATGAGGTGGTGGTTAAGGAGCGTCTGGAATGACCTCGGTTTCAAGAACGAGTGTAGGACATGTACAACCGATGGTGGTTGACAACCGCGACATGTCTGAAGAGTCTTAAGGGAGAAACAGGAGAGGCCACTGGAGGTGTCTCGTGTGGGACATATGTAATAGGCTCTAGATTTAAAAAAATAGGTGAAACAAACTTTGGTGGGTCTACAGGAATGGTTGAAGGCAAAGGGTCAAAAAGCGACCCATAGTATGTAACAAACTCAAAAATTGTGACATCAGTTGATATGAGATATCGTCGAAAGGTAGGAGAATAACAACAATAATCTTTTTGGGACCAATGATAACCAAGAAAGGCATATTTTTGTGATATTGAAAGTTTGTCATGACCAGGAGTGAGATTGTGGTAGGAACATGTAGACCCGAAGACACGAGGAGGAAGTGAGTGAAGAGGATCGAGTGAGGGACTTTGTTATCAAGGAAACACGAAGGCATGCGATTTATAAGATATCATGTTGTTAAGACATCATCGCCCCAAAAACGAAACGCTTCATTTCCATGAAGAAGGAGAGTGCGAGTGATTTCATTAAGATGTCGATTTTTGTGTTCGACTACCCCATTTTGTTGAGGTGTATGAGCACAAGATGTTTGATGAAGAATGCCGTTAGAGACCTTAAAATTTTAAAACTAATTAGGAAGATATTCACGGGCATTATCTTTGCGCAAAGTGCAAATTGATACACCAAATTGAGTTTTAATTTCTGTATGAAATTGTTCAAAAATAGACAATAATTCGGACCTATTTTTCATTAAAAATAATCACGTGCAATAGGAAAAATCATCAATAAAGTAACAGAGTATCTAGACTTGAAAGTAGAAATAGTACGAGAATAACCTCAAACATCTGAGTGAACTAAAGTAAACGGATAGGAAATCACTACAAGTAGTGTTTCCCTAACTGACACAACTCATAATGTAAGCTAGATAATTTGGAAAGATTAGGTACTAACTATTGAAGTTTGGGAAGACTCGGATGACGTAATTCAGAATGTATAGTAAGAGGAGAAATATGTGACAGACACGCCGTTGATGGGTTTGAGAGATAATACAAGTCAATAGACTCTTGGAAAGTAATATTGCAATTAGTAATATGAGACGGGAGGATTTGGACAGTGTCAATCCCTTGGGATTGTGCTTCAAAACCATTGGCTGAGACTATCCTAGGTAAATAACAAGAAATGATGACAGAGGAGAAAATAGCCTTATACCAGTAATTTGGTCAGATGCACCAGAATCGAGAACCCATGGGCTAAGGGACAGTGCCAATCCCTTGGGATTGTGGTTTAAAACCATTGGTTGAGACTATCCTAAGTAAATAACCAGAAGTAGTAAAAGAGGAGAAAAGAGCCGTATACTAGTAATGTGGTCAAATGCACCAGAGTCAAGAACCAATGGGCTAAAGGGAAGGTGAGATGCAAACAAATGAATTACCACTTTGTGCAGCCGAAATAGTGGAACTGGAGTTATGACAATATTCTATCCACCGTAGTAAATATTCATAAGCAACCTAAAACTAGCAGCGAAACAGTAGCGGAAGAGGCAAAATTAAAACATTAATATTAAGTAGCCATCATAATATATGGTGTTGCAAAATAAAAACATTAATATTAAATTTTCAATTTTTTACTATTTCCTTTTCTCTTTACAAAATCTTGTTAGAATAATGATATTTGGCTAAAAATATCACGAGCCGAGGCAGTATGACTGTTGGAAGCTTGGTCCCCACTTTTGCATGTGTATTTGATCATCTAATTCTCTAAGTCATCTGCTAGCATTAACATGATAATGCAGTGAATTATTGGATGAGAATTGCGCAGTACTTGTATAGATATATATCTAATATAATTTTTGGCCAATGGTATTGCTAAATATGAACTACTTTTTGCAGGGTTGACCTTTGCCATCAGTCAAACGATGACGATGACTATGAAGGAAGTTTTTCTGAGGAACCTTTGTTGGGAAAAACTTCAAATGAATCAATTTTAAGAAACAGGGATAGACATAGAAAGTGTTTTCCTATTCGTTTTTCCCGTATCGGAAATCGTCAAAAGATTGTGCTTTTGGTATGAGAAAAACAAGTGCTTATTCACATGTAGCTCTGTTTTGTCTTTATCATTTTCTTCTTAACTGACATTCATATATAAACTTCACTATGTACTTCCTCATATATAATAACTTGGATATGATTCACCAGGTTATGTTACTAATTTTCATCACCATGATGGCATTTGCTGTAATAATATGGATTGGGCTTGGAAAGAATCCAATTGACTCTGAAGTGGCAGCTCGGGTATGGGCACTGCAACTTATTTTGTTTTAATATAATCTATAATGCATTAAAAAACTAGATCTTAGTGACTTGTTGATGGTTTAGTTTATGCCAGAATACAATGGCGATGATTGACTCATGTAGTCGGTCTCATCTAATGGAAATTTTTTCTGGTGGTGGTTGTTATTTATAATCTCTGATGCCATGCAGCACTCCAACTTTCTTAGTAGCAAATACTGGCATAAAAGTTGGGAATGACTTTTTCTCTAAACGACTGTCCGTTTCTTTTCTTCTTCAAATAGGAAGTAAAAGATTACTCGTCTATTATTTTTAATTAGAAAACCTAAGTTCACATTTACTATATAAAGTAGCTTGTATTTGATTTTGATGTCATACAAAATTCTAAACATACGAAGGACCCTTTTCGCCGAATTCAATATTTTTTCTTGGCCAGAGAAAAAGCTCAAAGATATAGGAACTGCTGCTATCTAACTGGAAGAATGTATTTTATTGATAAAAAAAAAGGTAAACTACATGAAAAAAAGGTGCAGAATAGAGTTTGAGTTTCTAGCCCGAGGTCTTGATAGACTCTGATATCATCTTAGAATTTGAGTTTCAGGCAATAACTTAATCCCTCAAAATAGCGTTTAAGGTGAGGACTGTCCAAACCTTATAAGCATTGATGTGGGTGAAATAACAAGAATCTCAAACCCCTCCCTCATGCACAGGATTGGATATCTAGAGCGTGAATAAATGAGAACTTAGTCCACTAACAAAAATAGGACAGTCTCTTATACTTTCTTAGAATTCGGCCTAGGGTCTAACTCAATACTACAAAATCAACTTGTAAGGTGAGAATTGTCCAAGCCGTATAACCATTACTTAGGTCATATCTCTTGTCAATGTGGGACTCGTCGACATGTTTGTATTTGGGTAACCCATCACAAAGCCCGGCCAAACTTGTATTTGTTGTCTACTGATTTGATTGGTTCAAAATATTTCTGTGAACATTTTTTATAAGGAAGAAGTTCATTACAACAACTAGAGAGAGTATTAAGCGTTAAGAATAGGAGATCCTCCTTAAAAAGAAATAAGAAAAATAGACAATAAACAACAGATATCAAAGAATCAATCATGCATATCTATCCAATCTCCCAAATATCTGTCAGACACCTTTGTACAATGGTTATGTACCCTGTGTAACTGATACTAGTTTATTTCAAAAAGTAAGGCTTGCTTTAAACAGAAATATTTGGAGGGGGTTCTTCTAATTTTCTGATTGAAAAAGAGAGGGAAGAACTTTGGTATATGTTGTTTGGATGAGGATGAATTTGTATTGTAAACCTAGATGCCGTAGTTTTGATGAACCATGGGTGTTTTCTTAGTCTTTCAACAATATTTTCGTGCACGTTTTGGTGACCAAAGTTCGCATGCAGGTGTACTTGGATGTTTCTGCTATTGGAATGCTTTTCTTAGGAGGAGCATTAGCATGTTATGGTGAGCAACTGCTATTTTAGTTGTTTTTTCATTCTAATTTAAGTGGGTTTGGAGTTGATTATCTTCTCTTGCTTGAGGGGATGTTCTAGTTTGTGTTTTTGTAAATGCATCGGCATCAATCAATTCATGAACCTATATAATCAGCTGATTATCTAGAAGGCGGTTACTGTTAAATCAAATAAATTTGAGATTCTACATAATACATGTTTTCTAACATATGTGATACGAGTACTATGCAATTTCAAACTCTGTTGTTATAATTTGATTATCGTTACTAGTTGTTTATCAAAACAAAAATATATATGTCTAAAGTTATAGGGAAAAAGAACTTGCTTTTATGGTGAGATGCACTGAACTATTTCTCTGTTCATAACAAAATAAATATTTATTCTTCTCTATAATAATAACCATTTTAGGGTTATGTTGGGTAAGCCACAATTATACCGAGTTCAAACATATTATTAGCCCAAATTGTCTGGAAAGTCAATTGTATATCAAACCATAGAATACAAACATCACGTTGATCCGAGTGGAACTGGACTCGGATTTCCTAAACAATGTGTTCAGTTGGAGCCTTGTTGATAGGTAATATGTGGTTGGTATGCGAGATCCTACTAAACATAGGTTGTCAGTGGAGATTAGCCATCGGCAAAGACAGTAGATACTTCACACCAATGACATTCAAAAAAGTCAAAATCATAGAAAGAGCTTGTGCTTATGGTTTTCATCTTTTTTCCTACTCTAATATTATAGAAGGAAATTTCCATTTGCAAATAAAAATGAATATTGATTACTTGACAAGCTTTGTGTGAATTAATTAATAATTTAAAAACGTACGAGTCAATAATGTTTATGTATAAGTGTTAATGACTAGTGAGTACTACTACTGAGTAAGAGATGCCTTTTTTGTAGACATAGTTTTTTATTGTAATTTGTGGTATGGTTCCTTTGCAGGAATCCTATTATGCTTGAAGATGAGCAAAGTGAGAGCTGAGAAACCTTCATCTGAAATGGGGAAGGTACTAGATTGCTGTTTCCTCTGGAGCATTAGATAACACACAGCCTTTGTGGCTGAACTTATTTAATTTCAAGGGCTTGTGGTCTTCTGGGTGCCCTCTCATGGCTGCCTGCACTTTATCTACCTTTGTATCTACTGCATAATTTAGATGCTTATTTTAAACCAATGCACATGTATAGAGACAGAGACAGAAACGCAGGCTTCTGCTGATGTGCATAATTATTTTATAAATTATTGAAAGTGTTCCAATTTATTAGGTTGCAGGTTTAACTGTGGTCTCTGTACTATGCTTCACATCAAGTTCCTGTGTAGAACTTTTAACCGACGTTCCTGTATGTATGAGTTAACTTGCAAGAGTTTTTTTTATCCTTGCTGAAAGGGTTAATTTCCCGAACTAGCAGTCACATTATTTTATTATTGCAGATGATGTATCACTGGCATCCGCAGCGTATGAGTGATGTTTATGTCTCCCTTCTACTGATTTTGTATTATTTTGTGGGTATGTGATGTTAATATAGTTATCGCCTCATAGTTCAGTTGCAGGAATCTTTTTTATTTTTTCCCTTTTGAGTGTAATGACAGTCTCTGAAAAAGTTGTACCTGGCGTGTGGCCTAATAATACTTTTTATTACTGATTGCTTTTAGAAATGGGTTCCCCTCCTTTAATTCTGAAGCTTACACTTTTTCCAGGTTCATCAATACCTTCAGCAGTGGTACTGTGGGTAATGAGGGAATTACCTCCTGCAGAAGCTGCCGGTGAACTAGAAGAATCAAGTACATTAGCTTTTGTTGCTAACAGTTCAGTTGCAGTTCATCATCCTCAGCGCTGGACTACAGTAACAAGCATGCAGAATCAGGTCGCTATATAACCCATCTCTTCCTTTGCTCAAATTATCTTTGTGGTATTCAGTTGTTGATTCTGAAATCTTTTTTCCTTATCTTGTCCTCCATCAGTAGAAAAAATGTTTTTTACATGGATAGCTCTTGACGGTTGAGGCTTTAAGATTCAAAATCACATTGTTTCTGACAAGTGTCATCACACAAGTCACAAGGTGAAGTTGAATGTTGATCGAGCATATACAGAAATAGTACATCCATGCAGAATATTATCATGTCAACAAATTGCTAAAAATAACTTTTAGTGAACTGGCTAGCATGGTTCGTTTATTTTTGTGTATGAGTTTCCTTCATCAGATAGTAGTTATGCTTTTGTCTTACCTCAATGGTTATTATTGTTGCCATTCTTTTATCTTTGTAACACATCTTGTAGCCTTTCATCTACTCTTGGAGCTAGTTCATGCATGTCTTTTCTTTTCTACTTTGTTTTTGTCATGTTTGTGACTTTGCTGCAGATTGACCTACATTAAGAATTGTGCAGTGACATCAGTGCTGTCATTTTTGCAGACATCAAGAGCTAGTCCTATATAATGTGTTGACCTTTGCTGTATATGTTCTTGACCTGTTGGAGTTTGCACAAAGCTTATTGAAGTTTCTTTAGAATATGTGGAACCTTGGAGCAAGAATGAGAGAAAATGATGATGGTGGATGCAAGCACTTAAAAGGCCTTATGGATTCCAATCCCAATGTACTTTGGTTTTAAATCTTAATGTATATAGCAGCGATTTGACATATGAAAATTTATTTTCCTGCTATACAAGTTTTGGGATGCAATGGTGGTTGGGAATCAATAACACTTGCCTGATGTGAATATAAATGTTGCTAAGCAACCATGATTCTAACCTGCTTGCAAGCTGAATCAATATCACAGTTTTGACGAGGATCTTTTTCTAGTTTTAACCTTTATGGTAGTATGTATTGCTTGATCGATATTAACTATATTTAAAAAAAAATGAAGTTAAAAACTGATAAAACTTCAATCAAATCTTTTATTTTACAACATTTTGCATAATTGATCTATTCAATAAAAAACTAATATTCAACATTTGGATTCGATAAATTACATTCAGCCAACAGAATAAAACTGAGAAGACATGCTTATTGAGAAGCCATAGTTATGGTGTGTATATATAAGCAAATAGTTATCTAAATCAAATCTAATGTGAAGCTTTAACTGAGTATGCATCGTTATGTTTTCATGCACCTGGACATAGGATAGAAGAAACAGGGATAAAAAAAAAGTAATTCAAATATTTAGCATTCATTCTAGGGCGCCGAAAGGTTATGCAACGAGATGGAACTTGAAACACCGTGGGGCCTAAACTAGCATAAAGCTAGAATGCCACTGAAAAAAAAAAAGGCTAAGTGGTGCGCCACTAACTGCAGTATTGGGAGCCAGTGGTACGAAAATGCACATTCAATGCATAGACGACAATGATCTTTGATAATTGAAACAACTTTTGTACATTTCAATGAAGGATGACCAGAACAACTATAGAGAAAATCAACACAACAGAGATTTGAGCGAGCCTTGCTTGAATAAAGCATGCCCAAAAAATCTGTTTTCTAAGCATAGCACACACCACAGCAGCAGCATGCAAATACAAATCCAGGGTGCAAGAAGAATTAACAAAACATGTATGAAGCATAAGTGAGAAATTATCAGTCTAGTGAATTTATAGTACATAACATTCATGGTATAACATGCATAATAATGAACATTATTGTTAGGAAAGAACCTTCAGTCAATCCCCCACTATTCATAAGAAAAGAAATAAACCAGCAAAAGTGTCAAACATATTTCCAAGTACAATTAATATTAGAGAATTTTCTTACATGACCAGAATAAGTAAAAGGGCACTGTTAATTTATTACTTTGCAAGGAGCATCTTCCCACAAAAGGTAATGACTTAACGAAGAAGGTGAGTGAGGCTGGAAAGTAGTCGATAACAAAGAATTTGACAGCGGCGGCAACATATGCATTGTCAAACTAACACTTTCATGGTCCGACTCCAAATTGCTCCACTTCAACCTTGAGAGTCTTGAGGTACTTTACAGCTTCGTCCAAAACAGTAACAGTATCCATCTGGTTTCCTCCACCAGGCACAATATTTCTCAACATCTTCACCATCCTCTTCATCTCCAGGTGTTGTTTCTTTTCACTGTTGCAGTAACTCCTGGACCCAGAAGAGTTTTGCGCAGAAGATGATAACAGCCTCTTCTTCCTCGATTTCATGCGATAACTGGAGCAAGTATCAGATGTACTTTCGTCTTTTTCACGGGTCCTTGCGGTGCTGACTTCTTCCTCATCATAGTTCGCTAGTTCATCCGTTTCTAGGCTCAACAACGCATCAATGTCCTTAGAATCCTCTTCAAAGGAAGATGACAACTCCCTTTCCATTTGATTAATTTTATCCTTTTCAAAATCTTGAGTGAACGCAGCATGGGTGTTGAAACCGGGACTGTTAAACTTGTAGGTCGCCGCAGGATTAAACAAAATCCTGCTTTGTTGATCGGTTTGATCAAAGACAATGAACTTCTTGGGGCAAACCTCACAAGGCTGCAATTTAAACCTTTCAAATGGTGTCATATGTCTCACACCAGAAGGGAAAACTGCATCAAAGGTAGAAGCGTGTGGAGCATTCATATAAGTACCAACGGCTTCATCTGCCAAAGGATGTACCGTCTTTCCCGGGATAAAATACTCGTGAGTCTGCATTATAATAATTATTCACTCTGACGAAGCTACGTGTGCAAGTAATGTGGATTTGGCCAATGTAACTGGAAATTATTTTGTACTAAAGCTGGATGGAAGTTCCTACAGGGATGTAACAACTAAACAGCAGGTACTAAGGTAATTCCAATTCCATCTATAACAAATAATGTCAACTTTTACAAATTAAAACTTCATCTCTTCTGGCAGCCTTCTAATGATGTGGTTCAATACAAGGCAATCCCTCCCCAAATCAATGTTCCTTTAAGCTAGACTACGTAACAGGTTTAAGCAACTGACGAAAATATTCAGCCTGCAAAAGAAAATGGTGGTATAAAAAGTAGCAAACAGGGATAAAACCAAAATAATATTTCACAGCTAATAGAGACAATTAGTAAATGCAGTGATGTTCAGTACTGCAATTCTATAAGAGACGGTTTATAACTAGAGAAAACTACCATCCCATTCTGAAAGTTGGTATGTACAAAAAGTTATCAAACAACCTTCAGAGCATGTGGCTTTATAAAGCCATTAGCAATAACAAGATAATGGAGCTCAGCCGTTAATTTTTTTGGAAACTAAAAAATAGTTAAATCCTCTTTTTGACAATATTATGTCATGTGTTACAGATAGTTCAAATTACAATATCTTGCAGGCCATATCAGAGGAATGATACAAAATTCCATCTGATGTTCAAATCCAATATCAGTCTCCATGGAAAGTGTCAACACGGAAATAAGGGAAGAAGAAGTATATACCTGACAAACCAACATCAATTGACTGTATGCAATGACTCCAACACTCATCTTAATGTACCCAACTTTGGCAAAGAACATTCTCAACCCTCCAGCAGTTTTGGTAATGAAAGGGAAAAAAAACACTAATTAGAGGAGTCCCTCTAAAGCCTAATCACCTGCAGCAGCAGCAAATGATAAAATTATTGGATCAGAGGAAATAAGAAGCAATGGATAACATAAAAGAGTAAGCATAAGATTCTTTACAATGTTCATAAAGTATGAAACTATATATTGATGTTGTGTATTGTTAGTGCACTGTTATGCCATACGAGGAAGGAGCTATATATTGATGTTCCCAATCAAATTCAAAACAACAGCATTGACACCACAATTTCTGCTTTCCACAGCAAGCAGTAGAAAAACAGTGACAAATATATTATAATTAAGTTTACATTAGAACTTAGATTATGACATGAACTAATTTTACAAATTATATTCTATAAATAGTAGCAAATTAGCAGGAAAAAATCTCTTACCTCAGCTAATTAAATTACAGAATCACACGAAAAAACACCACCAAGCGAACACAGTTTCTCTTATGATCCACAAACAAGGAAACCCACGGCATCTTGATTTAGCTCAACTCCAGAATTTCATAAAAGGCAAACCCAAAACTCTTACCTGAAATTGTCAAAAATTAGACTTCTATTAAAATGCAAAAGCAAACATACATGTCAGATAACCAAGACAAGTAAAGAGTACTTCACTCAAATCTATCTCTCAAATAAAAATCAAATCCAAAATAAACTTTAAAAAAAAAATGAAAAGAAAAAACAGTTATTATCCCAGTTCTGATTTTACAAAGCATTACATATCCAACACATAAGAGAAACAAAAAAAAAGAAAAAAACGAAGGCTGCATATAAAAACCATAAACCTAATCTCAAGCACAGTCCACTACTCAACTTTCATACCCATCGACTAAAATACGTTTTTGCAGTCAACTACAACCTAAAGTTCAAAACTTTATATCAAAACCACATACAGTACCAAATCAGCGAATCAATTTATAAAAAAAAAATCAAAAATAGAAATCAGCAAAGAGAACACTCAACATATGTAAATATCTTTATTGTTCTACTAAATAAAAGTCCGCTTAAACTAAAATCACACCCATAAAACAAAGTGATTTTACAAATTTGATAATTTTAAATGGAAAATAAACACAGTGATAGAGCAGGACCTTAGATTTGTGAAGAACAGAAGGAAATTGAAGATGGATCAGAGAAGGGTTTGGTGGTGATGGAAATGTGTAGATTTTTTTTTTTTTTTTAAGAAATGAGATATTGAGATTTGGAGCAATTTCTATTTCAAGATGTGAATGAAAGGCGTGATGGGATGGGTCAAACATGGATGATCTGAGCCGTTGGATTGGATCGACATTGTTCTTGGAAATGCACTTCCGTTTATTGCGGGTGCCACGGTGACCGTTGGATTGGAGCACGCGTGAAGAGGGATAGTGCCCGTGCCCGTGAGGTTGACAATTGGACAATTACAAATAATAGAAAATTGATATTCTTTAAAAAAGAAAAACATTATCTTTTACGTCTTCTTTTTATTTAAAATAATTTATTAAAATTTATATATAAATATTTTTAATTTCATTTTTTTTAAAAGGTTGCAAGAAAAAAGTGTCATTAATAATTTTTTTCTTTAATAGAATATTACATCATAGATATCTATAACTATTTATTTTTTTATAATAAAATATTAATTATTAATTTAATAAATAAAATAACTAAAAAAACAAAATTATATTAATAAATTTAATAAAAAAAATAATCATAGTTAATACTGTTGAGGAAATATATCTAAATAAATAATGTGTTATATTATATTAAAAAATTATTTTCTCTTTTCATAGAAATTAGCAATTGCATTTATTTTGTTTGCAAATTTCTCCTAATGTTCCTCTATATCTAATAAAT
>JBBPBT010000036.1:1742925-1760254 GCA_037974875.1 Cicer bijugum
TTTTCCTTCATATTAAATTATTTATAATTAGTGAATAAATTTATTTTTCATAAATCAATAATAATATAATATAATATAATATAAATTACTTCTTTCATAAATATACTTTTATTTATTATATCATAATTCATTAAGTTTATTCACTAATTACAATTAGTAAGACATATTTAAATAAATAAATTCAATATATCATTAAAATCAACGAGATTAATCACTTTTAAAAAAATATACCAAACTCAAATAAAAACAATTAAATTAAATAAAGTAAATGTATAAAATATTAAATAATTTCATTTATATAAACGGTTAACATAATGATTATGTGTGTAAAAACTCCCCATAACAATTGCTCGATATTAAAATTGACGATACATGTAACATAGGGTATGTAAAAGAAGAAATTCATGTGAAATGTGAAATATGAAATTGATATAAACAAGGAAAAAAGGTGTTGGTGTTGGTAACTTGTTACACCATTAAATAGCATATGAATTCATAAGCAAATTAGCCACACAAGTTGTTCGTTGCTATTGCAACATTTGAGCTTTGTATTCTCCGCTCCTAACAACAACAACAACAATGCAGTCACTTCAGATTCAACAACTACCCTCCACCCTCCGCCCTTCACCGCTCGACCCACTCCGTAGAAAATCATCCAATGCCGCCGCCACTAAAATTAAACCCACCTCTAAGAGACTCTCACACATCTCCGCCGCGGTCACCACCACCGCTCCACAAAGAGAGAAGGATCCCAAGAAGCGTGTTGTGATCACCGGGATGGGTCTCGCTTCCGTCTTTGGAAACGACGTTGACGGTTTCTACGATAAGCTTCTCGCCGGCGAGAGTGGAATCACATCCATTGACCGGTTCGATGCTTCCAAGTTTCCAACGAGGTTCGCTGGTCAGATCCGTGACTTCAGTTCTGAAGGTTACATCGATGGGAAAAATGACCGGAGACTTGATGATTGTCTCCGGTATTGCATTGTCGCCGGAAAGAAGGCACTCGAGAATGCTGACCTTGGCGCTGGAAATCTCTCTAAGGTTTCTCGATTTTTTTTCTCTCTTAGATCTGCATTTGCTTATTCTTAATTGAAGCAAACGGAACCCTAATTGAATTTTGAATTTTTTTTTAATGTATTGCAGATTGATAAAGAGCGTGCTGGTGTTTTGGTTGGGTCTGGAATGGGTGGTTTAACCGTTTTTTCTGAGGGAGTTAAGAATTTGATAGAGAAAGGACATAGAAAAATAACACCTTTTTTTATTCCTTATGCTATTACCAATATGGGTTCAGCTTTACTTGGAATTGATTTAGGTTTCATGGGTCCAAACTATTCTATTTCAACTGCTTGTGCTACTTCAAATTATTGTTTTTATGCTGCTGCCAATCACATACGTAGGGGTGAGGCTGATTTGATGATTGCGGGTGGGACTGAAGCTGCTATTATTCCTATTGGTTTGGGGGGTTTTGTTGCTTGCAGGGCACTTTCTCAGAGAAATGATGACCCTAAAACTGCTTCTAGGCCTTGGGATAAAGACCGTGACGGTTTTGTTATGGGTGAAGGTTCTGGAGTTTTGGTAAGTTTTTTTGTTGTTGTCTTGTTATTTATTGTTCTTTTGAATGTTGGTCATTTTATTTGGTGGTATGAAAATTTTGATGGCTGAATAATATGGATTTTTTTGGTGGTATTGCGAATTGAATTGTAATTGCCATGTGTGGTTCTTAATGTATTTGTTAGACCTTCATGAACTTGAACTCAGTACAGGTGGTAAAATGGTTGAACAACAGCACTTCCTTTTCCCATGTAGTCCCCAAAAAATTTTAAGCCTTTATTTGTGTGTCTCAAATATAGCTATGTCGTGTTTGTGGGTTTTTTTTTCATCCTTTACAAGCTAATTTCTAAATCATAATGAGTACTATAACTTGACAGGTGATGGAGAGCCTGGAACATGCCATGAAGCGAGGTGCACCTATCATTGCTGAATACTTGGGAGGTGCTGTTAACTGTGATGCTCATCACATGACTGATCCAAGATCTGATGGACTTGGTGTGTCTACATGCATCCAGAGCAGCCTTGTAGATGCTGGTGTGTCCCCTGAGGAGGTACTGTTTTTTTCCTTTTACCAATCTAACTTTTTGTTGGTCTTTCTTCTCCCATTCAATTCATTTGTTTTTTCTCCTTCAGCATATATTTCCTTTACAGCTGGGTCTACATTTCTGTTTGCTTGTATTCGTAGTTTCATACTGGATGTGTGTTTTCTACTTCTTTTGGTACATGATACAATAGGGAGTGGCATGGCATATATGGAAATTAGTAATCATTCTAAAACTGATTTTATGATTTCAAGTAGATCTACAAGATTTTCTAGCATTGAGAATTCCTGTTATTTTACCAGTTGAAAAATTTATTGATTTGCATCTCAAGGGCAATGTGAAATTGCATACCCATAAAATGGGTATACCATAGGAATTGATCTCTCACTCAAATAATACCAGCAGTGAGTATAAAGCACAATTGCTTGCACATGTGGCAGGGGGTGTGGGAAGGGGGTAGAATTCTTTTGACAGAGTTGGATGGTAAGTGGGAGGTGAGGAAAGTGATTAAGGGTAATGTTACTGATATTACACTGATGTCAGCAGCACAGTGATAACCTACAGCATACATGTTGTCTTAATGTCTGATTAATTTTTTGTGTTGTATTCTGTTACTGATTCATGCATACCCCGTAAAATGTAAATTAGCAAAGTGAAAGCATATCATTTGCTTCTTTTCAGGTCAACTACATAAATGCACACGCAACTTCCACTCTTGCTGGTGACTTGGCAGAGATTAATGCTATCAAAAAGGTTTTCAAGAACACTTCTGACATCAAAATTAATGCCACCAAGGTATTATTCCATCATTGGCTTTTATTTGCTGGTGAAAGCTTTCTGTCTTCTAGATCGTAGCAGATTATATTTGATTAATTTCCCGGCCATTAACTGATGGATATGTTATTCTATAATATCAGTCTATGATAGGACACTGCCTTGGTGCATCTGGGGGTTTGGAAGCTATTGCCACAGTGAAAGCCATAACAACAGGATGGCTGCATCCTTCAATCAATCAATTTGTACGTTTACTTAATCTTTTGTTTCTCAGGATTAAGATTATTTTGTCTTACTAAGAATCAACTGAGAGCACAGGCTCTAAGTAAATTGTTACCCCTTCCGTCTCGTTTTATCTGCCACACTTGGAATACAGGCTTGTCTCAAATTATCTTTCACTTTAGAATATCAATTATTATTTTCTTTCAATGATACCCTCATTTATTGGTATCTTTACTAATTATTTAGTCCTTTTATTTAACTCTTGCTACAGCAAGGACATTTTAGCCTAAATGTTATTTTACCTTCTAAAGAAATACAATTAATGATTTATTTCATATGTGTGCATTATCTTAGACGACAAATAAAATGAGACAGTGGGAGTATTTATTAATGTGAAGCATTTTATCTTTTTACTCACTTGGGTTCTATTTCTTGTGCTGGTATATTGACTATTGTACTATTATTGAGAAGTCAATTTGTGTTGTTTTCATTGCTGAGTGATTGGGGTGGACAAAAGAGGTTTTTGGGGTTTCATTTTCAATCGCATGGTTATCCATTGAAATAGTTGGGAACATATAATCATTCTGTTTGCCTTGGTCTTGAGTGCAGAATCGAGAACCTGCAGTTGATTTTGATACAGTGCCAAATGTTAAGAAGCAGCATGAAATTAACGTTGGTAAGATTCTAAATAATCAACGGCCAATGCAGTTTTCATTTTCACATGTTAAAGACCATAATTTGGACTGCTAACTAACAGACGTTCTTTTTTTTCTAATAGGCATTTCAAATTCATTTGGATTTGGCGGTCACAACTCTGTCGTGGCCTTTTCCGCTTTCAGGCCCTGATTGCCACCAACCTGTCTGCACTTCATGTAGAACATTGAATCTAAATTAATTGAAATTTTGTTCTCTACATCATTGAGGCTATTTAGTTTATGAGTCCATAATATATAAAAGCTGTAGTCCTGTAATTGTTCATTTTATGCTAATTGTGATCTGATGGTTAGCACCAAAGGCTATTATGCTGTAGAACTTTTTTAATGTAGCACGGAGGTTTCATTGGTTTGGAGTTATACAGCAGATAGAAAGTGTGGAAAGAGCTTATTTAAACATTTTTCTTACTGTTAAGTAAAGATATTTATTAGCAAACATGTATGATGTTGTCATCTATGATACTTGTTATTAAATCTTTGTTGGTTATATTTGAATCAGTTCATAGCCTTTTTAGTTTAGATACATGATCACACAAAAGCTAAATCTGTCGTTCCTGGAAACAAGTTTTGTGCATGCATAGAATCTCTGTAATAGCCATCTGTGTTTTTTAATAAAAAAAAGGTAATAATTTTGTGTTTTTTTTAAAGGTAATAATCATGTGTTGTTTAGTTGTTTTTGGCTAATTGTAATTTGGCTGCATGCTGTCCTCCCAAATGCAGTTTTGGGGATTATTATTATCTGAATAAATTGAAATTTATATAAGGGGAGACTCATCTTCGTACTACTAGGCTAGGCAAAATTACAAAATTTAGCAGTGATGTATTATAAAATTTATAAATAAATTAGTAATTAATAATTTAATTAGATTATCAAATCTTAATTGTTCAGACAAGTAATTAAAATGAATCTAAATTTGTATTTCGTTTTCTTACAATGAAATTCCATATAGTTACAGAAATCATATGATGTTGATTTTACAATATAGTATTATTTTTTCAAATAGTGTAGTGATGCAATTTACACACATTTAGAAGACGGTTTTTCCATATTCGAAGTTGCACCTGTAATTGTTTCAAAGATTTTGAACTTAGTATTTTGAGTTACAACCTTAGACTCTTATGACTGAACAAATTTTAAATGTGTGTAAATCTTTTAACATAAAAGATTTTGGCTGTTAATCAAAATTTAGAATTGCCTTCAAAGGAACAATTGAAATCTTTTAACAACGACGTTAAACTTCTATGCAATAATAATGTAGTTTCTTTTTTAATATTATCGGTCAATATAACTGTAACATTACTAAAAATATTTGAGTTTAATTATATATATTTTAAAAATCATATAAAATATTATTTTATGATTGATTGATAAAGTAATTTTTTCTATACCATAAAATATTAAAATTTATCTCAATTCTTTTATAAGATAAGACGACTATAAATTTATTTTATCAAACACCTTTAAAATTTAAAACAGTTATTAAATTAGTAAAAATAATTACTAAACAACTTTAACTTTATTTTTAAAATAAATATTTTTAACTTTAGCTTAAAAATAAATTTTGAACAAACAATATCTACACCAAACACAAGTAGAATGTTTAAGATATCATAATTAAAATTTAAAATTATTTAATAAAATATAAATTTTCAAATGCTTAGTACTATTATTCATATTTCGATAAATAATCATAATTTTTAAAATATTTTAAACTTATCTACAAAAAGTTATTAAAATATTTGTATACTATACATACATTTAATAACTTAAAAGATAAGGGAAAAAAATATATTTGTATAGTATACATACATTTTATTACATTATACTTATAGTAAGGGAAAAAAATGAAACTAAAAAAACTTAAAAGATAGTTTTATAGTAACCGCCAACAAAATTTTGAAATTTAAAAAAAAATAAAAAATTAATTTGACCTATAACCACATAAGAGAAAAAAATAAAAAATAAGAAGAAAAATGTACCATATGAAGCGGACCGTGCGCACAAGCACAGCACATTCCCGCCACAACGCGAACCATTTTCCCGCCAAAACAAAACAATGCCCTAACTCTAGAAAATAAACACCAGACATCCAAAAACAGTTCATTTTCTTCCTCCGTACTCACACTCTCCTCTCTCGTTCTCTCAGAAGCCTTCGAAAATGGACTTGAGCGAAGAAGTTAGGCAAGCTCACAAGCGAGAATTCGCCGATTTCTTGGATCAAGATGTACTTATACTTATCACTTCTCTCTAACTATCATTTTTTTTTTTAATTTCTTCATTTTCAACAATTTTAATTATTTGTCGAATCAGATCGGAAAAGGCATATACATGGACGAAATCAAGGCTCTCATCAACCACAAACGCCGCCGTCTCATCGTCAACATATCCGATCTCCACAACTTCCGCGACTTGGGAAACAGGCTAGTAACCGCTTTTACCTTTTTTTTTTTGTTTCAATTGAAGAAGAATTCAATTATGGACACGAAACTATGATGCACGTGCTGCTTAGTGTTTAAATTCTGTGCGATTTTCGTGTTTTTTTCTTCAGGATTCTGAGGAATCCAAGTGAGTACATGCAATCGTTCTGTGACGCGGTTACCGATGCTGCTCGTGCTATTGATCCGAAGTATTTGAAGGAAGGTGAACAAGTTCTCGTGGGATTTGAAGGTCCTTTTGTTTCTCGTAGGGTTACTCCTAGGGATCTTCTTTCCGAATTTATTGGTTCTATGGTCTGTGTTGAAGGCATTATCACCAAATGTAAGTTATAATATATTTCCCCTTTTACTCTTTTTTCATTTTCCCGTTTTATTTGTCGTCTATAGTTTGTATGATTCAATGCCTGCTAGTTTTTCATGATGTTAAGTTTTATAATAAATGGTTTTTTATTGTTAGGATTTTACTGGAACTTGTATGTATGATTAAACGTTCTTTTATCCAATTGCTCCTTGATGAGGTTCAATTAGCAGCTTTGGTTACCTTTTTTTACGCCAATTGCTTTTTACTTTGAATTTGCTGGGATTTGTTGGTGCTTCTGTTCAAGGATTTAAGCTTTACCTTTGTACTTGTTGTCATTGGTTAATGATTTGGAATTGTATTTTTAACAATAACTAATGTTCAATTTTACTTGTACTTTAAGATTTGAACGAGCATCAATTTTAGTTGTAATGTATAACGCAATTGGAAATTAGGCAAAGATTATCCAAATCCTAGTTACGAAACATTAAGGACAAAAGTGTTCAATTTCAGTTTGGTTTAGAAATCTTTCAATCTCTTTAGTTTTTCATTTCTTAAAGAATCTCTCAAATTTTTATTATAACACATAGTAGATGTGTTACGTAGGTATGGATAGGGTTTAGAGTACTGAAGAAGCTATAATCTTAATCACTTGCACTAATGTTGGAGGGTAATTATTGCTTATGTTTGGATCCAGACCCATTTGATGGGTATAATTTACACGTTATGGGTTATTCTTTTGGATATGGTTAGGTTTTGGGTCTGATAAATATTTATATGGGTGGCATGTTATGCATTACGCTAGAGGATAATGGTAGTATGAAGGTCATTTTTTTCGTTGGGTAGTTATTTTCTCATTTTCTCTTTCCTTTCTGTTTCATACGAATTGTATTTATGAATACACAATTCAAAAAGTTCTACTAATGCAAACAAGTACTCTGGTTCAAGGATGCTGGAATCTAACCTGTCACTTTCATTTATAGGTTCTCTTGTAAGGCCAAAGGTTGTTAAAAGTGTTCATTTCTGTCCCACCACTGGATCCTTCACTAGCCGTGATTATCGAGATATTACATCTAATCTGGGTTTGCCCACTGGGTCTGTTTATCCTACAAGGGTAATTCTCAAGATCCTTGATTTCTAGCATCATTTTTATTTCCAGAAGATAAAATTTACTGATGAAATGTTTATTGTAGGATGAAAATGGCAACTTGCTTGTGACCGAGTATGGATTGTGCAAATACAAGGATCATCAAACCTTGTCCATGCAGGAAGTTCCTGAAAATTCTGCACCTGGACAGCTCCCAAGAACAGTGGATGTCATTGCTGAGGAAGACCTTGTTGATTCTTGCAAGCCTGGAGACCGTGTGGCTATTGTTGGGATATATAAGGCTCTTCCAGGAAAAAGCAAAGGCAGTGTGAATGGTGTATTCAGGTAGCTTCAAAAACTATACTGAATAATTCCGTTGCTCTTACTTTATTGAACAGAAACTTGATTGATTGATGTGAATGCAGGACTGTACTCATAGCCAACAATGTATCTCTTCTCAACAAAGAGGCTAATGCTCCAATATACAGTCCTGAAGACCTAAAAAACATAAAAAAGATAGCTGAAAGAGACGATACATTTGACTTGCTTGGTAATTCACTTGCACCTTCTATACATGGACATTCTTGGATAAAGAAAGCAGTGATTTTATTGATGCTTGGTGGAGTGGAGAAGAACTTGAAGAATGGCACTCATTTGAGAGGGTTAGTGCTTTCTCATTATATATCCCTTTCTTTTGTTGGAAGATGGTGTTGTTGAAGTCCGACACATTCTTAGCATTTATTTCTGTTAATATTGTTTACGAAAGTTTTAAATACTGGCCTGCCCTTCATCTTTTAGTGACATTAACATGATGATGGTTGGTGATCCCTCTGTTGCCAAGTCTCAACTCTTGAGAGCAATTATGAATATTGCCCCCTTGGCCATATCAACTACAGGTCGGGGTTCTTCTGGGGTTGGTTTGACAGCAGCAGTTACTTCAGATCAAGAAACAGGTAAAACAATTTTCATGGGAAATACATAAATTTCTTTAAGACATTTGTCACCAACTGAAAAATTGTAATTGCTGTCAGGAGAAAGAAGGCTAGAAGCTGGAGCAATGGTTCTTGCTGACAGAGGTGTTGTCTGCATTGATGAATTTGACAAAATGAATGACCAAGATCGTGTAGCTATACATGAAGTTATGGAACAGCAAACTGTAACTATTGCTAAAGCTGGAATCCATGCATCACTTAATGCCCGTTGCAGTGTGGTGGCTGCTGCAAATCCCATTTATGGAACTGTAAGTGGCATTTTGCTTATTTGCTGTTCCGTTTTAAATTTAACAACAAAGGTTACTAATATTGTACTGATTCTTCAACTCTTTTAGACCTTACTTTGTTGCTTCTGTTGTTTGATTCTACAGTATGATCGTTCATTGACTCCAACTAAAAATATTGGACTCCCAGACTCTTTGCTTTCTCGATTTGATCTATTGTTTATTGTGTTGGATCAAATGGATCCTGATATTGATCGCCAAATATCAGAGCATGTCCTGCGTATGCATCGATTCCGTTCTGCCATCGATGGAGGTAGATAAGCAGTTTTAAGAAAATGCTAGGAACATGCCTACACTAAAGAATTCAAATTAACTTACTTGCCGATGCAGGTGAGGCAGCACATGATGGGAGCTCAAGATACGGAAGAGAAGAGGAAGCTGACACAGAATCATCTGTCTTTGTCAAATATAACAGAATGCTACATGGAAAGAAAACTGATAGAGGTCTCAAACGTGACACGCTAACAATTAAGTTTCTTAAAAAGTATATCCATTATGCTAAGCATAGGATTCAACCTGACCTGACTGATGAGGTGATGTAACTAATAGCAATATCATTTTTTTCTCTTGATTTATTATAAACTCTCACATCTTTTTTATGGATTTGTTCTGATCCCTTTTATCAATTAAATTTTTCCTCAGGCATCTGACCAGATTGCCACAGCATATGCTGAGCTCAGAAATGCAAATTCAAATGCAAAGGTAAGCAAGCATTAGGACTGCAATTAGGTGGAAGCATATCAGTAGTTGTACATATTGGTTTATTATTGATACCTTGCTGGGTTTATGCAGACTGGAGGAACACTTCCAATAACTGCCAGAACTTTAGAAACCATAATACGTCTCTCAACTGCTCATGCTAAATTGAAGTTGAGCAGGAAGGTACTGTACTTGGCTCCCATGTTTCAGATATTTGTAATTTGTAATAGCATGATTCGTGAGAGACATGTCCATTTTGACAACTATCCCAACACGTCCACAGAACAATTTCAAATTAACCT
Organism: Cicer bijugum; assembly: GCA_037974875.1. Lineage (NCBI taxonomy): Eukaryota > Viridiplantae > Streptophyta > Magnoliopsida > Fabales > Fabaceae > Cicer > Cicer bijugum. The sequence goes on from JBBPBT010000036.1 coordinate 1,752,826, forward strand.
CGCGGTCTACCTTTTTAGTTACATTTGAATGTTTGGATATCCTGCCAAAGTTAGTTATAGGGATCAACATTTTGCAGCCCAACAAATCACTTATTTGGTTGTTTGAATGGTGGATTAAGGAGTATGTCATTGATATCATTAACATTATTTTCAGCCAAAAGTAATGGTTTTATCTCTGCCAAATGGCCATAAGTTACTTTTAGGCAAATGTTTGAAAACATTAGACTTACTCTTGCAAAATTAACTCTTCTAAAATACTGAACCTTAAAAAGTAAATTTACATAGTTACTCATGAATTCGGCACCCAAATTGATATATATTTTTTATTCTTGTTGCGATTGATATTCTGCTTATAAGATGAACCTGGTGGCACTTTAACAGCTAGTGATTGTGTTCAGCATTCTTCATGATTGAATCATCACCTGTCTTGACAGGTTTCAAAGTCTGATGTCGATGCTGCTTTAAAGATTCTTAACTTTGCAATATATCATAAAGAACTGACAGAAATGGATGAGCGTGAAGAAGTGAGAGAAAAAGAAAGAGAACTGGAGAAGAAGCGTAGGGTTGATGGTGAAAATGATGGTCCTGATCATGGTCCTAAACGTAGAAGAGAGTAAGTGATGGTGGATATGTATACTGACTCTATTTTGGGAAGCTAATATACTCGTTGCAAGCCTATCTATATCTTAATTATTACCATGTTTGCAGGCATATATTTTCATATTCTATCCAGCAGCTATATTAACATCCTTTAATATTGAAGTTTTAATTGTCTGGATTTCTTGAACTTATTTGGCCATTTATCAACTCTCTTCCCATTTTTCTTTTACTAGATCACCATCAGATCCCATGGATGTAGACGATACCTCAGCAGCCCAATCTGCTGTCGGTCTCACTCCTGAAAGGTCTGTAATTGTCAATCTTCAGCCTCCTATAACTTTGTTTTATTATATTGAAATCGGTTCTCTACCTGTTTTGGATGTAAACTGTGTTCCATGAAATGCAGAACCGAAGCATTCAATTCTCTATTTGGTCAGCATATGCGTGCCAACCGCCTGGATCTCATATCTATTGCAGATGTAGAGGCTGTTATCAATAGAGGGGCAGATTCCCCTTACAGCTCGGCAGATATATTGCTCCTGTTAGAGGTACTTTTTTCTGAGGTGTTCCCTAATTGATTCCCTTCGAAACTTACTACAGTATTGTCCTGGATTATTATATAAATAGGCGCATCATACATATTGATTGAATAACTATAATGTCCAGTTATACAGTTTGCCATTTGTTTCTCTCTTTTGCACTGTCTTTAAAATTATGAATATGTGGTGTCATAATCCTGCCACAAACTCCATTTACATTGTCTTTTGTCTTTTTTGAAATTTCAGAAGTTGCAAGAAGACAACAGATTGATGTTAGTTGATGGAATGGTGCATATGATATCATAGATGTAAAATCAGTGCACAATTATCTCAAACAAAGATTCTGGGAGGTATGAGATTTCGTTATTTGACTATAATTTTCTCTGTTGAGATGTATCATGTATGTTTCCATAATACATTTTTTGAAATAGTCAGTTACATCTGTAATCACCCAATTCTCATGGTCATAAAACCAATAAAACAACTATGAGAAATGATGAAGGGATAAGATGATTTGATGTGGCTACATTCCAAAGTTTGCTCTTTTAAATTTTTTCACTAAAACAAACTCAACAAATTTCAGGGAGCAGATTCTGCTGCTATGGTATTAAGCAGTCTACATTGGTGCGAGACTTGAGAAAGATTTTCAATTTTCAGAGTTTCTGTTTATTTGCTGCCTGAGAGCTACATGCTAATACCTCAACAAGAACAACCAATGCGATGATGCTGGCATTTTTTTAACTGAATTATTTTGGGTCATAACAAACTTCGAAATCCCTTGGAAAGTTCTTAGTTCTGTCTATAATTGACACTTCCTATCTTTATGTATTTCAATGCTGCTAACTGCCAAGTATTTATGTGTAAACAAAGCTTCTATAATTGAGCTCCTTTATTGGTACGTTTTATGAAATGAACCTTAATTGTTTCCCTCATCTATGCCGCTGTACATTTTTCTAGTCACATAGTTCAAGTTGTTAGTTGATGGGTCGCTTGTTGCATAGAGCGGTTGCAATCTTTAATCTTAAAATATATAAATTAATGTCAAGCATGTATCAAAATGTGGGTTGATCCACCCTACCCAGTAACACTCGACAAAAATAGTATCAATGGCTGCTCTATTAAAAAGAGTTGCACACAGCAATTACAGCATGTTTCAGATTATTTTATTAAAAAAGTTAATAGAAAGCAATAATCAAAAGTTAGATTTTGATGTTTATTTTTAGTTCTGTAAAATAAACGGAATCTGATAAAATAGAAAGTGAGTTGTAAAAACAAGCACAAATTAGCAACTTATAAAAAAAGCACAAATGAACTGAACTGATTTTTACTATGCAATTTAATACATCGACAAGATTGTACTCTTTAAAACAGTATGCCTCAAAACAAACAAAGGATATAGGCCGAAAAATTGGAATATTATTGAAAGCCTCAACACTAAAATCTATGGTTATTTTGCTTGAGGATGTATGTCATCGGGGGAAGAAAATCTTAACTGATTTGAATTTTCTTTTACCATAATATGTAGAGATTTACTGTTAACCATGTTTCTGTTTCTGAAACCTCAAAAGCTAACCTTGTACAGGAGGTGCGCATGTCAAGAGGAGGTAACCGATAAAAAAATAATCAATTTCGCTGCCCCTATTCATACACTCCTCACCGAAAGTTGTTTGAAATAAAGTTAAAAATACACTACCCCAAATAATAAAAAAAAAAGGCTTAATTGCTTGTGAAATAAATTGAAATAGAGATTTAACATGCGAAGATGGTAACTTCAGAACATACACTTCCATATTTTTATATTTTATATAGAATATAAGTATTCCAAGTAGTAGTTCTATGACCATCATGTACATACACATCATTCATATTAGTAAATTCTATCATGTAATACTATCTCGATAGATGATCGATCATGAATTAATTCTAGAAAATAGTCTAATTATACTGTATTTCAAAAGTAAAATAAAGTTCACAATCTTCTTTATCTTTACAATTGAGACAATGATTTTATCGAAACAAATTTAACAAAAATAAGATAAAACAAATGCTTTGAGTTTTTAAACACACATTTTTCTTAGTTTTTGTTAAACTTTCAACGATATCAGTTATAATTAGAAATTAAAATGATTTTCAAATATTTATACATGGTAGAACAATTAGTCTATAGTAGTATTATATTCAATTACTACATACAAAAGCACATTGGTTTGCCATGTACTTGTGCGAAAGTAAGGAGCGTAAAACTATTTTCATTTATCTTCAAGGGTAAGGGTGGCACCATCACTAACAAAGTAACTTCTATATCTTGATCCCCCAAAAGTTACGTTTTGAAGATACATATATATATAATGTATTGATAAATATATCATCAAGGACTCTGTGGCCCAATGGATAAGGCGCTGGTCTACGGAACCAGAGATTCTGGGTTCGATCCCCAGCAGAGTCGTTTGTATTTTTTCGTACTTTCGTTTATTTGTTCTCTTCGAAAGAGGGCGTGGGTTCAAATCCCACTTCTGACAATTCCTTTTGTTTTTTTGCTTTTATCTAAAATAGCCGTTAGCTAGCACCGATTTCTTTAATAAATTTTCTCCTTCCCAATTTAGAAAAAGAAGTTACGGCTACAACCTCATGGTTAAATATATGCTTCATTTGAAAAATAAATAAAAATCTCACCCGTTCGATTAATTATTTATTTACACAAAGGTTCTTAACTATTTTACCTCTGTTTTTTGTAATAAACAATAAATTTTATAAGGAAAAAAATAAATTAATTCTCAAGCTTCAAAAGTAACAAATTTATATTGCTTATGCTTTGATCAACCAGTTACTATATCTAAGAACTAATGTAATACAATAGTTTCTGAATATATTTCTTTGAGACGGTTATTATCTGGATAATTAAATAATTTGTAACAAGTAAATTAATTTTAAAAAAATTAAAGAGTGAAATTTTGATATAAAGAAAACATTTATTTTTTGAAATTTTTATTTTTGAAACAAGAGTAATGTAATGTAATGTAAGAATAAAAACTTTATCCCGATTCATTCTAAATTTCATTCATGAGACAACAGGATATATCCAAACAAAACCCAAATTTGTTTCTGTATCTTTTCCTCCCCTAAAAATTAGGTCGTAGGAGTGGATTCAAATCAGTTGAAGGTCAAAGGAAGACATGCCTATTTCTGGGTTGGCCAACAAAACTACAGCCACTTCTTTCCCAAACCTAAATCAATAATTCTTGTATACAGCAATTCTCAAATTATACATCATTTACAACAGAAAAAAGAGGAATGTTTCGTTTGCTTCTATGTCTCTTTCTTGTTTTCACCCTTCATTTTTTGTCTACGGAGGGCTGAGGTGGTTGTTTTGCATCACAGAAAGTTAGATAAACCAATGCTGTAACTCCAGTGAATACTAACACAGTTTTTAGCCTGCTTTCACTTTTTGTGACTTACTTTAAGAAAAATCTCAGTTTCACTCCATCCACCTTTATAAATTACTGAGAACAATGGCGCAGACATCATGTGTTCTTAATCTCAGATCCAGATCCAACAGAAGTAGCCTTCAGTTGCTCCAATTTCTTCCGAAGATAGGCTTGTTTAAGTTTCTCGCGATGAGCTGCTACCTGCTCCTGTCTGCGTAGCTTAATTTCGGAAGCCTTTTCTCTTGCACGATTAGCTTCTTCATGAACTTCCCTGTAAATCAATATGAAAATAAATGACCAGATTAACCATTTCCCACAAAATTAACCAAGTAATACTACCCAGATAATCCTGGATAAAAAAGTTAAGATTACCCAGAAAAGTCCTGGATAAAAAAGTTCAAACATAAGGGGGACTGTTAGAGAAGTCATAATTACTGTGTTCTACATCTACTGCTAGCTGCATTGCTCTTTTATTCAACATAGACTATTTCTGCTGGAAGGTATAGTAGCTTTTGCTACTTCTGTTAATTTAGGATCCTTGTAGCTTAACGTTTGTTAGTTAGAGTTAGTTTTATTAACTAACTGATAGTTAGAAGCAGTAACCAAGCTCACTGAACTTCAATAAATAGACTCTGCACCTTGCAATCTTCATTATCATCATCATCAACAAAAATAGAACTTCCAAATTTTCTTCTCCATCCTCTTAAAAGTCAAAACATTTATTTCACTTTCGTTTCCCTCACTTTCTCACCAAGTATGAATTGTAATACATAGACTTTGTCACAAACATTCTTATCACAGTTGCAAATAGATTTAGCCTCTGCGTTGAACCAAAATCCCCTCACAGAAAGTTTAACATTTTTAACCTTGAAATTTGAAAGGAAACCCTCAAATCATTGCTATGACTCCCACCTATTAAGCCTATTTTGGTAAAATCGATTTTAATCTAACCATAAAACATTAATTCTGTCCAAAGTTAAGTATCCAATCGATCAAACAAAGACCCACACAAAGAACCTTTGCTTGAATCTATCCTAGCTATATACTATATAGTACAAAAACATTGCATTTTCAACAAGAAACAAGTTTCAAGGAAACAAATCGTGTACCTAACATTGCGCTTGTGTTCAGCCCCATCAACAAATCCAGCAGTCCGGCCAGGCCCTAGAGGTTTCAAGTTAAACAGCAGAAAAGCATCACCATCGGCACCAGCATGTTCATTTTCTGGCAACACATTGGGAGTAGTAGAGACATCATCACAATCATCAACCTTGCGAACAAAGTCTACACAATACTTCTCTTTATCCTCTTCATCAGACAATTCTCCCTTAACCAACTTATCATACAACTCAGCCTTCTTCTCCAACGCAGCATAGCTCACTGATCCATCATTAATAGCTTTCAACTCAAGTTTATCCCTAAACATAACAACAAACACAAAACCCCAAATAATCAACACACCCTGTTTGAATAAACAACTTAATTATACAATAAAAGTGCTTATTGTATAAACAACTTTAATAACAAAAGATAAAACAAAATCAATTTATTTCAAATTAACTATAAGTTGTCTCCATAAGCTATACTGTAGAACTTACAAAAGAAAACAAATTAAATACACCTCATAACTATTTTCATAAACTCTCCTAAACAGCCTCATACTCACAAACGCTTCCTTTAACAAATAAACTCAAATAAGTCAATCCCAACATACATTAATTCAATTAGCTATTATCTAAAGATGTGAGATAATAATCCAACTAATTCCTAAATAAATAATTAAATAAAATTGAATCAGTATAATTAAATTAAATAAATATATGGTGGTTTTACTTGTGAGCACGGGCATCGACACCGGAGTTCTTATTGGAGAAGGGATCTTTGGTAGAGATTCTGCTTTTGGCGCGTTGATATTCGGCGTCGGTGGTTGATAATTCTCTGGACTTTTTGGAATCTTCTTGAGACTTGTAGAGTTGGGCTTTCAATTCGAGGATGGAGGATGCACCTACACCTTCTATGGCTCTGTGTTTCTTCGGCATAATCGACGATTCCGTTAGCCATCCAAGCGATTCAGTCACCACTCTCCTCTTCCCCGTCGCCTCCTCCGCCTCTTTCATCTTTCAATCGAATTCGATTGTTTGTTAGGGTTTAGGTTTCCTTCTTCTTCCTCTCCTTGTCCTCTTTTCTATTTTTTCAATTTCTCCTATAATTTGTAAATTTTAGTATTTTTCGTCGTTTATCTGCAGTTTAATATTCGTTTTATTTTATTTTTTTAAAGATTTATTATGTTCTTCCATTATTATTTTTAAAATGGATAATGTTCGCCCTTTTTACTCAATAAGTTAAACATAAAATAAAAGTTTTGACTTAAAAAGACAATAATTATGCTATCCAAAAAACAATCGTTAAGTCAATATTTTTCAATTTCATATTTAAGTTTGTGAAAAATATATTAAAATGAAGCAATACCAAAGTGTAACGGAAAAATATGATTTAATACGTAGAACCACGAATTCAAATTTTTTTGCAATTCAATTTATTTAATTGTAATTTTCTTTTAATTTGAGTGATTTAAAGAAAATCAAATACAACTTACATGTTTTATTGTTTCCATGTTCAGTCTGATTTTTAAAACAATAATCACATAAAATGAGAAACACATAAGAACATTAGACAAATATTCTAGTATAGATCAATTATTTACTTTATAATTAAAAAGACAATAGTTATTAGATATTTCAATACTGACTCATAGTTAAACATTTCAACAACCCCTCCTTATTTGTGTGTTGGTTTATGGTCTATATTTAAGAAAAAAATACTTCATTTGTTTTCACACGTTTCAAGGATACCTATTTATTTGTT
>JBBPBT010000036.1:1760573-1775629 GCA_037974875.1 Cicer bijugum
GTTTAAAATTTTTGATGAAATTTTTGAAATTTTGCAAAAGATAAGGATAACATTGTTGACATTTTAAAACATAAAAGATCAAATTGTCACTTAAAATTAAAATAAAGGACCAAATCGGAAAGAAAAAAAAGATAAATGACTAAAATGTTAACTGAAATTAAGTTAAGGGACTATAAGTGATATTTACGCTATTTGTTTATTGGTTTAAAAAAAAACATTCAATTTTTTCATCCACCGAAACAAATATTAACTTTTTTTAATTTTAAATTTATTTAAGAAATTGTCATTTGAAATTTGAATTTCTTTAATGAAGCCGTCTTTTCAAATGATGACTTATAATTAAAAAAATAACGTATTTTAATTAACAATTTAAAAAAAAGTATTTAAATAAATGATTTTTTTTAAAAAAAAATTGCTACTTTTCTCTTTATTGTTTAAAAAATAAGGTTTTTGAAAATATAATCTTGAACAACATAACTTATTTAAAATTAAATTAATAATATTAAAGATTAATTTGATAAAGAGAAAAATATCGATCACCCTCATCCCATTAAAATGGTAATTTTAAAATAATACAGAGAAATAAGTCAAACGATTATAACTACTAAATTAGACTGGTATTATGCTTGTATGTTTGTAAGCACTTTAATTATTTGCTTATAAACAATTAAAATCTAGTATTAAACTCCATTTTTATGAGTCAAACCTCACAAATAGTTATCACCACGTTTGACACGTGTCTCTATGATAATCAATACGCTTTTATAATGGCTAGAATCGACTATGTTCTCTTTTATCTCTCAATTGTTGAGGGAAAAGGAACAGATATCCTTCGAGCTATACTATGGGTGCAAGATCATCGCTATTAGAATATGACATTGGTGATTGACCGGTTACAATATTCCACCGGCAACAATATTTTTGAAGTTATGTTCATTTTTAAATCTTGTCATGATATATTGAATTTTTTTTTTGCAAACTTTCGTTTAAGTTTTACTATGATCCTTTTTCACTTGTAAACACATTACTAAATTTTATATAATTCAATATACACTATCATATTTATAACTGGTCATTTGAAATATAATCCGAGTAGTTCAATGGCGATTAACTAATAGTAAAGTGATCCAATAAATTGTAGATAAATTTTTATTTTATTAATATTAAAAGTTTGAGGATTTGTCCACATGTGCCGTGATAAATACTTCATGTGTTAAGCGTGTACTTATTAAATGAATGCCGTTCTTAACTTTATTGACAAAAATATTTAATATAGGTTATCTCTCTCTAATCTCTTCTCCACATCAACTCTTAGTCGATATAGCTTATCTCTCTCTAGAGTTACCTATCTTATAATTATCCAAATTAGTTAATAGACATTACCTCAAGATCATGGGAAAAGGTTGGAGTACGAGGCTTGTAAATCGAGTATGTGCCAAGTATGAGGAAAATTTTACACTATACCTTCATTTTTATATTTGTACTCTACAACTTTATAAATTAAAATACTAAAAATGCTTTTTTTTTTAATTGTTTTATTAAATTCAAAATCACTTTTTTTTTACTATTTCATTATTTTTGGAGCCAGTAAAAAGATTTTCAGTAGATAAAAATTTTTCGGTAATTTTTGAAAAACTATTTAAAAAAAATATCGGTACATGCTTTTGGAAAATTTAAAAAATCAGTACACACCATTTTTTTAATAAACTATTAAATAATTAATACATCATTTTAATATATTATAAATAATACACTATAAATAGTCGTTTTTTACAGATTGTCAAATGAATCAACATTGTAGACTATAAAGATTCAAAGTATAAATTAATTTTAAAAAATATTTTAAAAAAAATCAAACAACTATCAGAAAATTTATGAATGAAGTTTTTCGGTAAGTTCAAACAAAATCTATAAAGTTTGTCGAAAGTGTGTTCTGTACCATAATTTTTTTTGTCAAATTTGTCGCAATGATGTTCTGTACCACAAAATTTGAAAAAATTTATAGAAAAAATAAATTTTTTTAACAATCTCTTATGTGTTCCAAAAGAGTTGAAATGAAGAAATAAATAAAAAATTTGATTTTTAATATATATGAAAGTATTTTAATTTTTTCCTTTAGATTTTGAAGGTATATGAATAAAGGAGGGGTATAAGATAAAATTTTCAAGAACGAGAACTACAATCTGAATACGGTGACTGCAAGTCGAGTATGAAGATTATAAGTTGAGTCAGAGGACTTGAGTACGAGAACTACACATGAAAGCATAAGGATTATAAGCCAAGTACGAGGACTATTTTTATTTTGTCTGAACCAAATTTACCAGCTTTTGTTTTGTCTCAAATGAAATACTACCTTGGTATCAGTGTTTATCCGTGAGCAACGCTTTAACCAATAACACAAATTCGTATTCACATTTCAACCAAAGTACAATCACATGGTTACAGATCTGTCGGACTTGTCAGGGTCACATTGTTAATCTGGTCCACACCTCGTGCTTTTACTACCTCAATTCAATAAACTAAAATTTATTAAGAAAATTATCTAAAATTAACACCATTTCAATTTTTAGTTTAATATATAATTACAAGATTCCAATTTCACTAATAAAACTATCCTGAGTTCAAATTCATCCAAAAAAACAAAATGTTACCTAATATAATTAAATTCAAACTCAAAATAAAACGTTTTTTAATAGTAATAATTTTTTTGGCGTCAATAATAAATCTAATTTTGATAGTTCTCAATCTAAAAATATTTCCCTATCAACAATTGTCAAACAATATTATGTGTGCTTTAACGTAATTATGACTATTGAGTTTAAAAAAAAAACAATTAAAATCAAATATTTTTAATCATGTAACCGTTGATTGAGTTGGTAAAAAGACCAACACAGCTGCAGCTCCTCCAAATTAACTTACATTTTTGTTTTTTTGCTGGTTTAAGACAATTTAAAAAAAAATCATTCTTCTAATTAATTTTTTCTCTAATTTATTTAAATAAATACCTTTTACACAAATTGTTTTTATTTTATTTTGTCATACCTCGTTTTTAGGTTTTTTATTTTGATATAGTGGTAGATGTTTTTTCGTCTTAATGCAAAATATATTTTTGATTAAAATTGACATAATAATTTTAATTTATTTATAAATTTTAATTAATAATGTTAGCAAATACTTGTATTCTTACTTTTTTTTTTATTTTTAGCAAATTGAATTTGTTTTACATCAAAATAGTCTTATACTAAGAATTAACGAATGAATATAGGTTTTTTAGTAAAAAAAATAATATATAAAAGAATTATTAAAATAAATAGTAGTAGTAATAGGTTAAGACTTAAAGATGAGAGACAGAGAGAGAATAAGTAAGTATGATCTAGAGAGAAATATATCTAGTTTAGTAACAGCAGCACAATGGCTTCTGGAGGCGAGCACAGTCACGAACATGGACATGAAGAACATGATGATGATCATCATCATGGAAGTGGAGATGCAAGTAGCATGTCATGGGTAGGTGGTGATGGGAAGGTGTACCACAGCCACGACGGTCTAGCACCGCATTCACACGAACCAATTTACTCTCCAGGTTTCTTCAGCAGAAGAGCTCAACCACTTATCAACAGAGATTTCAATGAAAGAGCTTTCACCGTTGGAATTGGTGGTCCTGTTGGTACTGGCAAAACCGCTTTGATGTTAGCCCTTTGTCAAAATTTAAGAGATCATTACAGTCTCGCTGCAGTAAGTACTAGCTACTAATTGATCCTATTTTCTATCTTCAAAATCTATATCATTTGACAATTTTATATTCAAGGTCACAAATGATATATTTACTAAAGAAGATGGTGAGTTTTTGGTCAAACACAAAGCACTTCCAGAGGAAAGGATTCGTGCTGTTGAAACTGGTGGTTGTCCACATGCTGCAATTCGTGAGGATATTAGTATTAATCTTGGACCTCTTGAGGAGCTTTCCAATCTTTACAAAGCTGATTTACTTCTTTGTGAATCTGGGGGAGGTATTATTTATTAGTTAGTTACTGATTGTCTTTCTAATTGACTTAAAAAGACTGATTTTCATATGTCATTATTGACTTAATCGCCAATTTTGTTTATGAAATTTTAGTTATTGGCATAGGAGAAATTCAAATACTTTTATTACATTACTACTTTTGGATTGTCAGTTTGTTGTGTCCCTGACTTTGTTGAAGATGGACTAATTTTAGATAATATTTTGAAATTTTATTTGGAAGACATTATGTGTGCAGCCAAGAATGGAGTTTCTCGAGATTCTTCCGTAGTTACTCTAATTTTGTGTCCTCTTACCCTTGGCCATCTCGTTCTTATGGATGCTATTAGGCGTGTAATGCTTAGGATAGCCTTGCTTTCCTTGTTTTTACTTTTTTTGTACTCATAAAAAACATATTTTGAAATTTTATTGATGTCAAGGTCCAAATTGTCTGGCATCTACAATTTCAAGGACTAAATTGAAGATGCACTCACTCTAGGTTATTGTTACACTTATATATGATTATAAGTTTGATCCCAGAAAGTTTGGAAATTGACTGGAGTTTTTGTGCAGATAACCTGGCTGCCAATTTCAGCAGGGAACTGGCTGATTATATTATTTACATAATAGATGTATCTGGTGGTGATAAAATTCCTAGGAAAGGTGGTCCTGGAATCACACAAGCTGATCTCCTTGTAAGTGCTATATATATGCATAGCTGTGGCACTTACAAAGATATCTAAACAATTCTTTTTCTTTTTTTTTTTTTTATATTATTTTTGAATATGATGATAATGGGACTATTTGGTCTTAATTCCAGGTGATAAACAAGACTGACCTTGCACAAGCAATTGGGGCTGACTTGGCTGTCATGGAGCGAGATGCTCTTAGGATGAGAGATGGAGGGCCATTTGTATTTGCTCAGGTTAGTTAAGGATGTTGTCTAGTGTTTCTTGCACCTTTTGTGGCTTTAAATATATGTAGTTAGACCTGGATTCTCTACATTCAGGAAATCGATGCAGTTAGCACATCAGGTGTTGTTCAATCAATGATCGGATGGTTTGGGTTGCTTGATGAAAGATCCCTGACCGCAAGGAATCCAATTCCCAAGTTAACACCCTGTTAACACCCTGTTAACACTGTTAGGTCATATAAACTTTAACCCTTAATTGTTTTAAAAAAAAAACTTTAATCCTTAATCACCTGTTTTCATTAAATTTAAAACCCTTTGAATGTTTTTGAGGTATTGTAGGGTTAGCCTGTAGTCTTCACTGACTTCTTTGCTAATTGATGATTGTTGGAAAAGTAAATGCAGAAGTTCATATATTCTTATAGAAATATACTTATTCATAGGCACTAATGTCCAACAAAAATACTAAAATGGGGTTAGCTAAGTAACTTTCCTAAGCATGTTGGATTTAGTTTGGTTGGTATATATACATTAACAACTTTGTCTTGGAATTTATTTCACTCTTCTTTTCCTCAGTACTGTTGAGTAAAAAAGAACTGGTACAAGTAATAAATTTGAAAGAGAAGTAAATCCTCCCAAGAATAATGAATGTCTTCTTTCCATGTTGTTTTTTAAGTTACTGGTGTTTGCTTGTAAGTTATGGACATTTATCAACTGCATTATGCTTGTAAGTTATGCTTTTGTCTGTAGTTACTAGTTAGAAAGAAATTAGTAAGGAACCATTAAGAAGGAAAAAAAAGTAAGCGAAGAACCTTCAAAGTTAGTTTTAGCTGTTAGCCTTTATATTTTTCAGTCATGGGACTCATTAGATTTCTGTTAGTTAGTTTCATTTCCTTTCTGCTTTTCTGTTGAGCTCACTTTGCTCTCTCCTATAGTTTAAACAACTGAATTGTTCACAGACAACTGTCATGGATCTACAATCGGAATTTGTATCAATAAATTTTCAAGAAAATTGATTGATAGACTATTTATGGATATGTTGTATAGATTTGTTTCCTGAATAGGAAATAAGCAGGCAAGGACTTTTATTTATACTTGAAACTTAGGTATATAGCATTGAGTGTGTGTTTATCTCATTTGATTAATAGAAGTGCAGCAAGGTTTACATGAAACATTTTTTTCTTACTCAAATTTTACTTCTGCCTCTAACTATAATTTAGCAGAACAGGTTCAGAGTATGTAAAGAAACAAAATATGAATTGGACGCTTACTTGTTACTAAATGAATAAATTTATGTGCATTTGCACTCTTTGTAACATCTTTAAGACAATAATAACACAGCTTGTTTTGAGCTATCGCCTTATAACACAGGAATATATTTTTTCTTCAGATTTTCAATTTCTAGCATCCTAACCACGTTATGACTTATCTTGTATTACATATGACGATAACTCGTCAATTTTTTACTACTCCCATCCCATTTAATTTCATTTCTGTATAAATGTGCAGGTGAAGCACAACATTGGGGTAGAAGAAATTGTGAATCATGTCTTACAGGCATGGGAAGCAGCTACAGGGAAGAAACGACGTTGACATTTCTTTGAAAAATGATGTTGTCTTTTCATTCATGTTAAGTAACTATTTTTTAAAGCATGTAACCTTGGAACTAATCAATATGTATGAGTCACATATCTATCTGCTACAGCTACTGGTTGTTCTGTATTAATACGCAAATTCACGCATCCATCAATGTGTATGAGTCACATGTTTATCTACTATGGCTACGGCTACTATGTGAAATAACTCTTTTCATTAGCAAATGAGATTATTTTTATTGCATAATATTGCTTGAATTTAATTGAGTAGTCTCCTTAAGGACTTGAAGTATGTGCATGCATGATTGTTGTGTTTGATGTGCAATGCTAATCTAGTATAGTTAATTTTGGGCTTCAATATGTTTTAGTTCCCAAAAATAGGGTAATTATTGATTTTGGTCACTAAAAATATAAGTCAATTTGGTCTTTCTTTTCTGAAAATGATCACAATTGGTTAATTTTGGTCGCTAAGAGAGTTAAAAACTGACCAAAAGAGTATGAAGAGGGACTAACTGTGATCATTCTTCAAAAAAGAGGGAGTAAAAGCATATTTAATTTTAAATGTGTTCTTACATATTTACTAGTAGTATTTAACAAGCAAATCATCATGCCAAGGAGGGAATTGACTAGAGACCAAGTTCTTATAACAAACTCTTGAACTTAATTGGTTACTTAATGTCTGTTATGAGTGATATGAGCAAAATGTTAAAGGATACTTCAGAGAACCTAGACCATTCGACTTCTACAAATGCACCCTATATGCCCAATATAGTAGTACCATACTCTGTAAGAATGTTTCTTATGTGTTGTAAACTTGTAATGTTTCATGTTATAAGTTTGTATGTATTTTGCTCGAATGAGTTAGTTGTTCAGTTGCCGTTGATGTTCGAATGCGTATATGCTTAATGTAATAGTTATTTTTGTATCCCAAATTGGAAGTTAGTTGATTGTTTGGTTTTCTTGGACACACACTTAGACATTCACAAGAATACACAAATAGAGACGTGGTGGGCAAAAACTTCAAATCTTGAGCAGATCATTTGAGGACCTTCATTTTCTTCTCTTTAAGGTGTGCTCAAGAACCAAAAACAAAGGCTGCTGCAAGGGACGAGGGATGAGGATGATAGGTAGATGTCAGTCCCAATCTTGATAAGATTTAAGGCAGCTAGGGAATTCGACTTCAAGATAAAATCTCTGAACCCAACACTTCAAGCTATTTAAATAACCAATAATTCAGCAACAATATTACTTGCAGAACCACATGATCCTATGAAACCAGAGATTCATTTACACCATTATTATCCCTAAGAAGTCCTTCAAAGTTTGCTTTTCATGAATTGCCAGAGGCAGACTACCATTAACATTGATTTTAATCACTCCACGGGAATTAATTGTATAGAAAGAGATTATAAAGGAGAGAAAACAGTATGCATAATCAACTAAAAGATAAACTCAAATAAGAATGTTTTCTTTTTATTGGAGAATTAATAAGTTATTAATATTTTGTAGAATCAATTAAAAACTCTGCACAACTTTTCCCTTGAACCAATGTCTAGTTTACTCATAGCAAAAAGGGTAATATTCGTTATACATTGTTTTGGTATTAAATATTAATGAATTAAAACTTGTAGTAAAAAATAAATTACAAAAAAATGTCTTGAACCAATGTCTTAATGCGCTGACGGCAAAATACATGTTTTGTTAACAACGCCGTTTAATTTGCCGGTAGATAGCAAATAACAAAAAATGTGCGGTGAGCGTGGATCGAACACGCGACCTTCAGATCTTCAGTCTGACGCTCTCCCAACTGAGCTATCCCCGCTGATTGATATTTTTCTCTTTTCTAAGTTATTATTACAAAACGGAAGTACTGTTTTCATTTCTACACTTTCTTTTTGTCATTTACCTTCTCACGCTCCCACCATTTTTTTAAAAACTTATTTATTACTTTTATAATATATATATATATTTTATTGCTATTAGTATTCATGATTTAAGAATGATAGTTAACTCATTCTTTCATTTTCTTAACTCAATTTATATATAAAGATGAATGATAACCTGTATGAACAACTTGATTTAAAAGTATTCATGATTATTTATTCGTGAATAATTAAAATAAGTAAGTATTGCAATTTATATAAATATATAAAATTATATTTATTTATTTTTTTTTCAAATTAAACTTTATAGTGACGCAATTGTTTACACGCTCTATGTTCAGCAACACACTTATTATGTTCATAATACATGTGAAAAATATACATTGTAAAATCTAAGAAAATAATAACATACACCGATCAAACTTCACTTTTTGATGAATGCACTCTATCAACTTACCTTTAATAAAATCATAGCCCACTTACACATATATAAAGTGCATACACCAAAAACTAAAGTGAAAATTAACAAGCAAATAGCCTAATCAAAATGTAAACAAAAGATATTCATCCATATATTATTAGTCAAACAAATTACCAAGTGCATTTATCTTTCCACATGCAACTGGCAACATCTCTTTTTGATTTTGCCTTTCAGGAATATCTTGGTAAGATGACATAGTTGACTCATCACTTCCTTCAATCACTCTTTGCTTTTTCATATATTCCAATTTGTCTTGAAAAAGATATATCAATCCAATGAAAATGACTTCCACTGTGAAAAGGATACTCCAAAACTTTGTGCTTTTTAAGGTTCTCTTATGGTAGGCTTTTAATCCTGTGTAAATGTTGATTATCCCCACAACTGAAACTATTGTCCCTAGTATCCAATGTGCTAAGTACCAATAACTCCTCTCTTTCTTTCCCCTGCATATTCAATTAGAATCTGTCAAACATCTAGATTAAATTATCGATTTAATTCATGCATACCATAATGATAAAGATTTTTTATATTGTCACCCAATTATTACTGTAATATCACTAAAATGTTTTACTATAGTTAGATTTATGATTATTTGTGATTTGTTAACATATTACATTTGGTTTTAGAAAACCTTTTTATTCTTATTTTTATTTTCATTTCATATTTTTACTTTAAATTACAAAACTATAACTTTGATTTAATCTTTTTATAGTTTTCAAAGATTTCTAACATGTATATAGTAAAAATAAGGTAACAATTTTGTAATTAATAGTGAAAACAGGAAATAAGAATAAAAACTTTTTTCAAATCAAATAATCCTAAATGTTTCCCCTGCTAATTAACATGCATTAAGAAATATAGAAAATTAAAATGGTTATTGCTACTATATGAACTATGAGGTTTATGTAGTTTGGATTTGTATAAGGTGTAAATTAATACTAATGAATTAACCTGTGAGGTCTGAAAAATCCAATGAAAGCTTGCAACAGTATAGCACCATAAAGTGCTAGGCCTAATCTTTGATGGTTGTTATCAAATGAATTCTCAAATTTTTTTAAGGACATAGCAGCTCCAACTGTGGCAAGAAGCACTGCAAGCATCTGTTAGATGAAATGTTAGATTGTGTGTACAATGAGTATAGAAAAATAATAATAATTACTATATTTTTATGAGTAGATATGAAACTCATTGCTCTAAGTTTACAATACTAACTCACACTTTACACTAATTACTTGCGCTACACTCTAGACCAAGTGGTTACAACTTGAAATGTATGCAACATCAAATTCTAATTAGGTTAGTTTAAATTATTTAATCATAATATTGTTGTTGTCAATTAAAACAGACAATAGATATATAATCATCATATGTGTGGTCTAAAAGAAAAGGAAATAATTAAAAAAAAAGAACATTGGACACACCACTATAAAAGTTAAAGTAAGTTATGATTATGTTGTTAAACAAAGATCAAAACTTCAATGATTACACAATGTAACTTTCAAGAAACATCTTATATACTCCACTCAAATAATTCAACACTACTCCACTTGTCCACTTTTCACAAAGAACTAATGGAAGAGATATATACATGACCTGAAAAGTAACATGGAAATAGAAGAGGACTCTACTCTTTCTTGATCCAGGTTCAGATTTATTGGATCCTCTTATGGTAAGTATCCCAAGAGGCATTAAGAATCCCATTGAACCCCACAGAAGAAATCCATGTAATGCAATGTCAGATGATTTCTGATGATTTACCTGTTACATTATGTCAATAATATGAAGAAAACAAAAAAGAGAAACTAACTCGCTATAGATATGTTGTTAGCTCTTAAATACTGACAAAAACACCGGACACGAGTCTCATATTGACGCTTTTTACACGAGTAAAAATTTGAAAAATAGAAATTGTTGGACATTGACATGTGTATCAGTATTGGACACCTAGTCATCGAGCATGTCGAATACCAACACATATCAATCAGGACATATCTTCATTTTGAAATGTCAGTAATGCGGACACTTGTCTAAATAGTTAGCATGATTGAGAAGAGGAAGAAGAAAATGAACATGAAGATAAAACACATAGGAAAATTTCAAAGAAATTGGTATACCTTGTGAACTTTGCTATTTGTGTTTGTGTGGCTATTAAAATGATTCACTTCCTCCAAGGTTGTACATTGAGTGAAGGGAAGAACAGAAGCATAAAATGAAACAATAACAAAGCACACTAACATGTAAGAAATGTGCATTCTCCTAACACAACAAAACTATACAAAGTACTAATTACTACACTAATGTTTCTCCCACTGTCTTTCTCTCTCTCTGAGTTTTGAAGTTAGAGATGGTTTAGGATATGATTGTTTTTTGGGATGGCAGAGAGAGGTTTTAAAGTGTAGTAGTGAAGGGACTTCATATATATGCTTTTTGTATAAAGAAGCCTTCAATTTTTAAGAGGATGATAATTGATATATACACGCAATATGAAAATTACAATTGTTAAATGACACTAAGCTATAATTGTCGTAACATGTGTGTTTTTTAATGTAAATTTTAGCTTAGAGTATTAAAAAGAAAGTTTATTAAAATGAAAAAGTTGAGACATATGTATACTACTTAACTTTTAACGTGGGGTTGGTTGACATTTGATACAGTATTGTGTGGACGCGTTTAACTGAGAAACAAATTAATAAGTCAAAATCCAATTAGACACTAATAGTCATTTCACTCTCTTTTTTTCTTTACTTGGAAACGGTAAGAAGTGCCGCAAACTCCTCACAAATGTTGAACCTAATGATTTTAGCATTTACCCAATTGAACTTTATCTATTTCAATCTCTTTAATCTTGTAATTATTATATTGTTATATTAACAAACATTTGCATCTTATTAATACATCTTACCCAAGGCTATGATGAATTATTTTTTTAGTTTAATTCTTATATTCAACTTCTCTTTTTTATTTATTGTATTATGCGCATATAATTTAATGTCGTGTAAAAAATTTTGCACGGTTAATCGTATGTACACAATACAAGAGAAGCTTCAGATATATTTTATGTGATATATTATGATTGGTTGTTAGTGCACCACCTTTAATTTTTAATCATCTTTGTTTTTGTTTTTGTTTTTAATTTAAAGATGCACTTCCTTTAATTTAAAAATAGTTTAATGTTATATAGCAGATTAAATGATTATGATCTGAAGACGGTATAAAACAACTTTATATTATCTTGGCACTATCAACTCTTTGTATTTTCACAACAAGCTTTTTCAATGTTGTTACTTACACAAATAAATGAGGATGTAGTGATAGAAATGTTTCATTCAGTGAATGATGTATAGTATAACCCTTATTTATATATTTCTTTTATTTTTTGTTACAATATTTCAATTAATACATTTCATTAAAAGTTCAACCCAATTAATATTTCTTTTTCAGCAAATTAATACATTTCATTTTTAATTTTTGTTCAATATTAAAAAACCAAACCATATTCATTTTAAAATCAATATATGAATTTGGATTTATAACTAAATTCATTATTTGATTTAAAATCGGTTATAAAACCAATTGTAAAATTGGTTACAGTTAAATAACCGGTTTATAATTAAGCAACAAGTTTTGAAAATTTTAATTTTAAAATCGAATTTTTTTTTCAAAATCGGTTAAAGTTTGATTATTTTTTAAAAGATCATTTATTCATAGTTTAAAAATCGGTTATTTAAAAAATCGATTTTTTTGATAAATTTTTTTAAAATTTGTCTCATCAAATTTTTTGAGAAAAAAATTCAATTTAAAATTTTTTGAAAAAAAAAAGTTTATTTTTTTTTATATTTTTTTGAAAAATATAAATTTCAGAATTTTTTCAAAAAATAAAATCTCAAAATTAACAAAATATTGGTAGTGGATAAAAACTGAATAAGAACTAAATCTAAATATAAAATATAAATGGTTATTCAACTGGTTTATAAATAACCGGATTATAATCATATGTTTTAAACCAGATTTTTAAAATAAATTTAAATTCGATTTTAAATTTGGACTTTATAACCGATTTTTTTTAGAGTCGTAATTGTGACCAGTTTATTATTAGTTCGCACTAATCTCACACACATGTGTTTCTATAGATCCGTAGCATATTCATTAAAAGTTCGACTCAATTTCAAATTGGTCTATGCTCTGGTGTTTGATTTAGGGTCGTCGTGTTTATTATTGGATTGCATTATTTTCAAAGATTTGACATCATACCCGTATCAACGCTAATTAATCCTCCCTTTTTTAATATAAACAAAATAAAATAGTTTAGTTTCGAAAAATTCAAGTAAAACTCACTTATTAGTTATATATATATTTTAAGAGACGATAAATATCAATGTAATTAATTTTTATTATATTTAACTAGCCTACATATGGATAATAACATGATTGTTTGTTCCCATTCATCAATTAAATAAAATCATTTAAATAAATAGTAAAAAAAAACTTCACAAAAACTTAGTATCTATTTAAATAAAGATATAGATATTTGAAAAATTAAATTATTTAATTAAATAAAGAGTGATGAAATTATAAATAAAATAGTTGAAGGGTAAACTTGGAAGAAAAAAATTATAAAGAAATTTGATGTTCCTTTCTTGTGTGGTAATCCAATATAGTAGAATTGTTTCTATAAAATTATTCTTAAGCACATAAGTCTTTCGTCATGAGTGACTCGTAATCTTTAATTATATCTGTTACATCAAACTCACACAAAACATTTTTATAGATTGTATTCTAAAAAACTCGTGTATTTATGGCCCTACACATATATCCTAGTATAATGAACACTTTAACAATTATACTTCAAAATTCCATAGGTAGTGTTCCACTTCCACAGTCACATATGTGAGTCTATCAAAAGTACTCATGTAGCTAAGTACTTTAATCTACAGAGAGTACATATCTCATTAAAAGTTTCTATTATCACATCATTTCATCGCTTCAAGAATAATGTTTCTTTTAGATATAATAACATGTTCATCTCATATCATTGTGACTTGTTATTATCCATTGAACCTAATTATTGGGATCTCTAGTCTTTTAGGTCAGCTTACCATCACAAACGACTCATTGATTTATAGACAATAGTCTAATCCTTTTGGATGTAATTAGGACTTTCTCTCTAGCTAATTCTTTCGTCAAATGATATGCTAAATCATCATCAATGCATACATGATCCACTATAACATCTCATTTAGAAAGTAACTCTCTAATAGTGTTGTACTTACAACGTATTTGTCGTCTCTCGTCGTTATCTAACGATTCTCAATCTTTTTAATAGTTGCGATATTATCACACTGGATCAACACAACTGACGTAGGTTTTTTTTCCATAAAGGAATCTCAACTAACAAACATCTAAATTAGTTTTCTTTTTTACTAGTAGTATCTATTACTATAATTTCAGACTCCATAGAGAAATGAGTCAATATCGTTTATTTCTTCAACTTTCAAGATACAACACCATCAGCTATACTAAAAATATATCCACTAGTTGCTTTCAAGTCATATGATAAGGTGTTCCGATTGGCATCATTGTCCCTTCAAGAACGACAGTAAATCTTTGTTAATGTATAACATAGATGAATTTGAAATGTGTTTTAATTAGTTTATATTTATTTTTTCCATATTATATTTTACTTTTACAAAACATAGCAATATAAAGAATATATTGGAGAATGTAGTTATTTATTAAATATATCAATAAATTGAATGGATTAACTATCATTCTTAAAAATCATTATTGAAAAAAAAATACATTAAAAATATATAAAAACTTAAATATAGTTTATTAATAGAGAGAAACATTTTTCACTTTCCAAATAATTTTACAAAATCAAATGAAACTTAATATAAAATATAAAAATATAAGATGATATGATATGATATCAAAGTCTATTATTTGATTAATTCACCTTTTTACATATGCACCAAGCCAAATATTCTAGGAGATAGTGTATTAGAAAAACTAATTATAATTGAAAATATATAATATTAAAATTTTAAAAGAGTTTATAAATAAAAACAATCTTTATTTATAAGTTGATTATGTAATGATGAGTTATATCCAATAAGATATTGGATATTGTCTACTAATGATTGAAAATAAAATATGATTCGTTACAAAATTATTATATTTTAGAATA
>JBBPBT010000036.1:1775889-1802375 GCA_037974875.1 Cicer bijugum
AAATGAATTTAATTGATATCTTTTATCCATGTAAATATATTTTACACCTACTATAAATAATGGGTTGTTGCATGATTTAACAAAGTTAAAAATTGGTGACTTTTCATGTGATAAAACATTATAGGATGCACGTCTAAACTAAGTTTACATTGAATATTTATATAAATTAAATTCTTAACAAATTTAAAAAATAGTTTTTTTGTGTTTTTAGTTATTAAGTTGTTTAGAAGAAAACTCAATAATCATGTGTATTCATAGCATCATGTTGTTGATTGATTCAATAAGCGAATAAAAAAATACATATTAAATTAGCGCATTTTGAATTAAAATGTTTCAATTCTAGTGAGACAGGCCGTTAACGTTGTTTTTGTATGTCTTATATTCCCTATCATCATTACATAACCCCTAAATAAACATAACCCCTAAATAAAAAAGAAGTGTATAATGGGTGATTTGTGTATTTCTATTTAATCAAGCTGTTTTTAAAAATTATCTTAATTTTCTTAAATAAAAGATAATTATAATTTAGGGTCTATTAGATAACAAGAATAAAAGGGACATGATACGATAAATCTACACTATCACACTCAAATAATTTGTTTTATGCACTAAATGAATTTAATACACAAACCACTTTTTTAATCTTAAACTTTGTATTTTTTTAAATAAAACATGAACTTTTTATTTCTTACGTGAATAAATATATCATAAAACACTTTAATACTTTTTAAAAAAAATAATAACTTTAATCTTAACTATCTTGAAGGTTACCCGTAAAATAAATTATAATAATTTTATAATATAAAATATGTTTACCTAAATATCACATATTAATTAATATATTTTTTACACTCACGAATTAAAACCTTAAAATATGTAAAATCTAAATTTCTAAAAAAAATATATGATTAAATATTTATTTATTTTATATAAATAAAAATTAATTATATTTGGTAAAAACTTAGATTTGATATGTTTTAAGGTTTTAATGGGTGTTTTTAACCAATTTTCGGATCAGAAAGTTAAAGGCCAATATTTTGGGTTGACGGGTCTAGTTAGTTTCAAAGGCCTGGCCCAACAATGAATTTAACAAAACCCTAATCGACACTTCTCCCATATAAACACGAAAAACAGAACCAGTGTGCTCGCTGAAGAAGAAGCTCTACGCCGTTGAACCGAAGCAGGCATCGTCCTAGAACCCTAGAGCTTCAACAATGGTATGTCTACTCCTAATATTTGCGTTTTTCTTTGCGAACATTGATCTATAACAATTTTTATATCAACACTTCACTACTTCGATTTCAATTTTCTGAGGTGATTTAGATTCATAATTGATTCTCCTTTTGTAATTGAAATCTTTTCTCTATTTGTTATTTTAATATTTGATTATTTGGATGGTTTCAGTGGTTCAAAGATCTCATCGTTTTTTCTTATATTTTTGTTTATGTAATTGTAGTCGAGGAGAAAGGTTAGAGAGCCAAAGGAAGAAACTGTGACTCTTGGTCCTGCTGTTAAAGACGGTGAACATGTTTTTGGTGTTGCTCGTATCTTTGCTTCATTCAACGACACTTTCATTGTGAGTGTATTTAGTTTGTTTGTTGTTTCAATTTGTGTTTTGTATTTTTTATTTCTTGTTGTAATTGTATGATTTTATTGTTTGCAGCATGTCACTGATTTGTCTGGAAGGGAAACACTTGTCCGCATTACTGGTAAGTGTGTTTCTTTAAGATTGACATATATAATTGACTTTAACTATTCCCTTAGTTTTTATATTATGTTCAAATTAATCTATATGCAATATCAGTCGATCTTTTTACGAAACTGTATGTTTTAATTTTCCTTTGCATTGTATCTGGAACTATTTATCTCTTTTTTGTGAGATTTTTATGTTAGGAATGTAAAACTATTGCAATGTTGAACGGGTTTTGACTTTCAACTAGTTCTTAGTTTTAAGGAATTTGTCTGAAACCGAGGACTTACTTCTGTTTATGACTTTGCTTTACTTTGTGTTAGTAACCCCAATAATGATCATAAAGTTTTGCCTGAAAGTGAAGACTTACTGTCATTTACAGTTTTGCTTTACTTTATCAAGATCCTGATCATCAAAACCTATGAAAAATGGTTATGAAGCATATACACTGACACCTGACAAAATATGGACACACAATTCAACACCATTAATGCAGATAACATAGGACACTGAAACGTTTTCCATCTTCATTGATGTATCTACTACCAAAATACTGAACATGTTGTAGTTAAATTTCATGTTTTCAACCCCATCATATTACTCATTATTGAACTTGACACATCTTTAACCCATGTAGTTTTGTCCAAGGGGTCTAAGGGTGTGTCGAACCTTTTAAAAACAATTTTTATTTTTGGGACACATTTGAGGTGTTCAGTGTTGGCTGGACACTGACATGAGTCGGACACTGCTACACGCCTAATCACATTGGTGTTAATAGTCCTGTGATATTGTCTTACAGTTTGTTTGCTAATGTTCAGGTGGAATGAAGGTTAAAGCTGACAGAGATGAGTCATCTCCATATGCTGCTATGCTTGCAGCACAAGATGTTGCTACCAGATGCAAGGTGATTGAATTTATTTACACCTTTTTTTATTTATTTATATGTGCCTTATGAAAAAATAAGTTTTTCTCTTTTTGAATTTGGTAGAATTGTTAAAATGTGATTCCAGTCTTTTCAGTTTCAATTATCTTTTCTCAGACATTATTGTTGAAGTGTCGAAATTTGTTGATTTGATACTATTTATTATGAAACAGGAACTTGGCATTACTGCTCTTCATATAAGGCTCCGTGCAACTGGTGGGAACAAGACAAAAACACCAGGACCTGGGGCTCAGGCTGCTCTCCGTGCCTTGGCTCGGTCAGGAATGAAAATTGGGCGCATAGGTATTTGATCCATATATATTCATGATATTGCAGTTTTCTTTTTTCCATCCCTTTTTAAGCTGCTGTTGTTCTGGTTTGTATGTTTCTTTTACCGATGTTTTAATTGTGTTGTGTTTGTGAATCATGTCTAATCAATTGGTATTAAGTAATTGTTCTCCTGGTTACTTTATAATGTTTTGTTTTTCAGCAATTTATCATTTAATTTCTCAGCTTGATCTCTATTGATAATGTCTGATGATTTTTTTATTAATTTGCAGAGGATGTGACCCCAATTCCATCAGACAGCACTCGTAGAAAGAGTGGTAGAAGGGGTAGAAGGCTCTGAGTTTGCTATTTGCATTATGGATGGAGCTGCTTTTGCTTTTATTTTGGTTTCCTTGTTTTGTTTCTTTTCAGACTGTATCGTGGCTTATTCATATTTATCTTAAGATGTGTTTTGCAACATTATTGTATTTCTTGAGTCAGCTGTGGCCAAAAATTTTACCTGAGTTTATTAATATGTAGTTAGAGTTTCGGTTAAAGTTTTCCTGCTTTGTGATTTATTAAGTATCTGATTCATTTAATTACTGTGTTGATCGTTTCAGCATGCTAATTGTTACACGCACACCCTATCCTAAATCAAATTTAACCCAGCGTTTAAGTGAATCCCATTTTATTTGTAGTTAAAATGTTACCCAATTTCCAGTTGCATTTCCAGTTTTCATAGTAAGTGTCCATTTTGCAATTTTGAACCCCTAAACAGTATTTGGCAATTTTGCGTAGGTGAATAATCCTTCAGTTGCATAAGTGAGTGTTTAAAGTTTAAATTAACTTATGAAAACAATGAAATTGATAAATCTTAAATAAAATCTGATGAAACTTCTATAATTTTTGAAGTTTTAGCTAACAATGTCACAACCTGAAAATTAAATATCAAATATCGGGACTGATGTAAAAATTATATTTAGCCTATTTAATTAGTTCTAAATAACTAATTTAAAAAATGTATAATTTTTTAAAAAAGAATTTCAAATTTTTATTTAAACTTCCAACTTTCTCATTTTTTAAATAACATAATCTAAATATTCAATATAAAAAGGTACTTGATCAAAGGGTCCTCACAATGAATTAGTGAGAGGAGAACGATCACTTCCAACTACAAATGAAGCACCAAAAGCTACAACTAATTATTTTACAATCTTATAGAAAATATGATAAATAATACTATTTAAAATATGAATAATTTTTAAATAAAGCGTCATTAAACTTATAATTTAGCCATCTCATTGAGAATCAAAATCCAGTTTCATCTTATATTTTCATTGAGTTTTTTTTGTGTTTCTAAGAATAGTTTTTCTCTTAGGGGTGACTTCATCTAATGGATAGTCATCTCTTTTCAATCTTACAATACATTATCTCACATCAAAACAATGTAACTCGTTGTATCTATCACCGTTAACAATTTAATAACTATAAAAATGATTTATAAAATAATTATTTGAAAATCATTTCTCGTTTCATTGTATCTCAGATAAAATATATTCAAATTATATAACAATTTAATATTTAAACTGTCTTATATGCAGATTTTTATAATACGCTTCCATCGTTTTCTCAAGAGTTTTGTTTGAATTATATTTTCATTTATTGGTTTTATGAGACGATGTATTGTATTATTTGATCTACGACAGAAAAAACAAACCTTAAGGTGTATCATTATAAGGGTAGAAAGGTAATTTAGTATTAAAAACTCCCGTGAACCAAGCTCTCTCCTCTCCGTTGCACCAAACGAACCCGTTACCAATTTCTGTTATTCTCCAATTTGAAGTTAAGCCCTTAACGGAAATCTAAGCAAAATTTACAGTCTCCACCGGTGCCATCTCGTTGTTCGTTCTGCATCTGCAGCATAGCAAGCTTCCTTCTCCATTCATCTGCCCCATATTGTTGGTGAGATTTTGGTTACTGATTTTGTGTGTGTGTTTAGGTAATTAGGTTAGGGTTTGTGTGATTTTTCATTCAAGCAAGAAATTAAGCATCCCCAATTGGTACCGTGATCTCACAATACACATTTAAACACTTAAACTTGAATTTTGTGCCTCCTTCCCTATGTCTGTTTAGTATAACATGGCTTTAGGAATTCAATTTTAGTTTTGGTGTTTGTTTTACTTGTCAAGTGGCTATTTTTTTTTGTTTCAGTATTCTGCATCATTGATTGATTGCACGTTAATGCTAAACAAGCTTAATCTACTGTTGAATTTCAATTTCCACCCTTAATACGTATATCTGCAAATTCTATATCGTTCATTTGTTAGCTATGAGTACTTTTCTAGCATATTTTTTCTTTTTATCAGTGTTGTCAACAGTGGGTCGTTCCCAGAAAATAGTGGTTTGTTCTAATAGGGGGTTGCTTCTGCTGCAAACTAATTTTTATTTTTGGCTTAAATGTGATTTTGATCTTTTATCTTTTACCTAATATTTGTTTTGGTCATTTATCTTTTATAAGTTATGTATTTTAGTTCTTCTCACAATCACAACAAAAGTTATAACAACATCAGGTAATTGGAATCCCTTCTAACAATTGCCAATATGTATCTAGTATAATATGTTTTCAAAAAAACATCCATTGAACCTAATAATAGACATGCACTTGAAAAAGTTCTTCTTGCATTTTTTGAAACATATGTAAGCTCTTTGAAACGAATGACATTTATACTGATCCAATATTTGATCTTAATAGTTCACGACAAAAATTAAACAATTGTTTGAAAGAGTTATGAATAAAAAATAAAGTACCAGAATTCTATTTAAGCCTTTATTTTTTCATTTGCAAGTTTTTACTTCTGAATAAATTTCCATTCTAATGTATGGATTTGAGTGTTTTTTCATGGTATTCTTTGAATTTACTCTTATTGTTTGTTTTTTGACCAGGAGTAACTATCCAGGTTGAGTGAAAAGAGAGAAATAAGAAAATGTTTTTCCACATAGTGTTGGAACGAAACATGCAACTGCACCCACGCTACTTTGGTCGTAATCTTCGTGATAATCTTGTTTCCAAGCTAATGAAAGACGTGGAAGGCACTTGCAGGTGATTCACCTTAACATTATTTATATCTTTTCTCTTCTAACTTCCTAGAAGATGTGTGGCGATGAAATCAAAAAGAAAATTAATTACGGATTTTTATCTATGCTATAATTACAGATCGTGCATTAAACAATTAAAGTGGTTTTTTATTACAAAACTGTAGTTCTAGTATTTAAACTTGCTGTTACTCTTTTACATGTCCTTGACTTGATGCTTTTTCATTTATTTATATTCTTGATGCTAATGATTTGCTTTTCAGGATACTTAAAAGATGAGAATGTTAAAAGAGAGCAAATTGAATAAAAAGTGCTGTTTGTCTTTGATTTCTTTCTCAATTTTGTTTTTGGTTATCAATTAAAGAAGAAACAAAATGAAACAGAAGTACTTTTCAAAGGCTACCTCCTGAAGATGGAAACTATTTCAATTGAAATAAATGGCCACTAAAATATTAACAAAAGGCCGAAGCCCCAAACTAACAAAGGCTTGAGTCCCTGAGTTGAGAACGCAAAGCCCTCCTGCAGGGGCTTTTCTTGATAAATATACTACTTTTGCTCTATGTTGCTTTGAACTATTTTTAACAAATATCTCAAAGTTCGGCACATAATTTTTTTCCTATGCTGAAACATCAATTGACTATTTAATATGCTCTTTCCAGTTAAATATGTAAATGGTAATGTTGTCTATGCATTTGATTGGAACAGTCTATAATAGTTTAGATCAAAATTTATGTGTTTTTCGACTTTGGAGTGATGGAACAATTAGATTTTCAACTATTACACAGTGGTCGACATGGATTTGTGGTGGCGGTCACAGGGATTGAAAACATAGGGAAAGGGTTAATTCGGGATGGAACGGGGTTTGTAACATTTCCAGTTAAGTACCAATGTGTTGTCTTCAGACCATTTAAAGGAGAGATCTTAGAAGCTGTTGTTACCATGGTGAACAAGGTTTTACAACTCCTTTGTCTTTACATTTTACTCTATAGCATTATCTAGCTGTTTAACTCTTCTGTGTGGATAAAGTGATTTATATTGTCTAGTTATGTTTGTACAGATGGGATTTTTTGCTGAAGCTGGACCAGTTCAAATCTTTGTTTCAAACCATGTAAGGTGTTTTATAACCTTTGAAAAAAGGCCTATATCATCTTCATGTTATACACTTATACCATTACCTTAGATATTATTATTGTTCTTCATTTTGAGCACTAAAAGTATGCTTCTCATTTATTATTTTTGACATTAAAGCAGTAATTTGACCTGTCCTAAGTCATTTTTTCAAATTGAAATATGGAATGTTGTCCACACTTCTTGCTCCCTTTGCTATTTTTCTTTTGCTTTTATTACTATTTACTGATAGGAACGTCTAATTCTAAATCAATGGACTCTCTTTATTTTACCATACATCTTGGACCATTTAAAATTTCAGAGATGATAATATGATATATGTAATGAAGTTCAGATTTACCAAGGATTATTTCCATTTTTATTTATAAATAGTTCAAGATATTTTATGTCTTTACTTTGGATTTGGAAATGCTTCAACATGTACATTATCATATATTTATCTGATGAGTTCCTTTTTTTCTCCTTTCAGTTGATTCCGGATGATATGGAGTTCCAGTCGGGAGATATGCCAAACTACACTACTTCAGATGGATCAGTATGTATCATTTATAATAACATTTCATTGGAGTTTGGAGAAGAAGAAGAAATTGTTTTTTTTGTGTTCATTATCATGTGTTCTGTTATATGTTTTTGGCTCTGATCATTTGATTTTTTGCAGGTTAAAATTCAGAAAGATAGTGAAGTGAGACTTAAGATAATTGGGACTCGTGTGGATGCTACTGAAATTGTATGCCCCTATATATTTCATCTTTTACTTTGCTTTTATGAATGCTCATAATTTCCATCAGCTTTATACTTAATTATGCTTTGATATATTCAAATTAATATGATTTGAAAGCCGTTTAAAAATTCCTATAAAAATTCCTCGGAGAAAAGCCTTGTTTATGCTAGTTTTAACTTTGTGCTCATGTAAATCGCGGGCTTGGCAGTTGTGATTTGTACACAATGTATAAGTGGTTATAGATTTATCTGGAATTAATCTTTTGTCACCATTCGAACAATCCATTTCAACAGTCATGGACATGAAATGTAAAAGTGTCATGGACATGGAATGTTAAAGTGACATGGACATGGAATGTTAAAGTGACTACCAAGTATATGTTACTGACTACCATGACGGATTAGTAAAACTTAAAACACTTTTGTGGTATGCAAGAAACATTACTGCTCCATGCTGCAATTTTACTTTATTAGTCAGATGCAGAACACACCCTAGAACTTTTGAGACAACTGTAATTACAAATTGTCCAGTTACTTTATGCACTGATGATGATTTATATTCTACCACTTCGTTGATGTTACATGTCTGATTATTGTTCCTAACATGAGTATCTTGTATGCCGGTGTGTGTAAGATGTCTTAAAGAACTCGTGATGCCGATGGCCTTTCAGCTTAGTGGCAATTTTTGCAAAATACAAATCAAATTTACTAAATTATCCCAATTTAATGTCAAATCTTCAACTACATTTATTAAATGTTTTTGCAATTAAGGAATAATGTCAAATGTTTTTGTATAATAATAACTAAGATTCAATGTTTTTTTTTTTGTCTATAATAGTGACCATTCTCCTCACTCAGTCCTAGGGCTATACAATTATTTTGCCTCTGTTATTTGGATATGACTATTTATAATGTTTTAGGGTTTCAATATCTTCTATAACTCATTTATTTAATGTCACGTATTACCCCTTTTTGCAGTTCTGCATAGGTACCATAAAAGATGATTTCTTGGGTGTGATCAACGACCCTGCAACAGTTTAAACGCAACTTTGTGTACCCTTTTATCGTAGCATAGTTTGGGCGACACGGATTGTTACTCCTGAAACATCAGATATCATGTTGGTGTGACCCTGCTGCTTAAATTACCCACTCTTCATGAGTTGCTTAATTGATGCATCAATTTCTCTTTTTAATTTCAACTGGTGTATAAATATTTTGTATTAGATTCATTGTTGCATCTGTCAACTAACTCTGTATTGCACCCAAAATTAATATACCGTCAATATATTGCTGAATGTAATTTTCGAGTTTGGCACCCAAAATTATGTGACGCGATGTAAGATGTACGGGTACGATTTTACACTTAATATAGTATATCTATTTATCTTAACATATGTTTAATGCATATTTTATGGGTAGTGATCTATCTATTTCTCAAAACAAATAGAAAGTTTCATTATTAATATTTATACAACATAAATGTCACAATTTTTATATGTTAAAAAATACTGAGTATCATAATCATATACAATTCTTTCATACCAGATGATGACCTGTTACATTTTACTATATATTAATTAATGTAAATGAATCTTTTGACAGCGTCATCTAAGACTCTACATGGGTTGGGCCAACCTGGTGGACTCAATTTGAATCGATTTAAAAAGCAATTTAAGTGGGATAAATGAGAGTGAACGAGTAATTCTGGTTTTACAAAATAACTGCTCAAAATTTTGAGTACTTGGTTAAAAACAGACTCAAACCAACTTAGTTCTTAAAAATTATTTTATTATTTTAGGATATTGCACTTTAGTTATTTTGATAGTTAGAAGCATTTTATGCAATCTTAAAAACCTTATAACTTTGGTTAAATTGATACTTATAATGAAAATATTTTATGATTTTAATATTCTCGTTAATCGTATAATTATATATATTAGTTGCTAAAAAAAAATAATTAAATTAGATTACGTTATATTTTTTAAGATAATTAAAGTTGTCATTTTTATAGAAATACTGTGATAGTCTATCATTAACGATTAAATTATATAAAAAAGAATTTTAAAAAAATGTGATAACCCAATGACTTATTTAGAAATGAACTATTTGACTTAATTTAGTCAATACTATAAGTTTATAACACAACACAAACAGTTTTTATATCAGACTCAATCAAATGCTCCCTACACAGTTTGAATTTCGATTTTGACCAAAATCAACTAACATACGGATGTAGGGTAGTGTTATCTAGTAAAGAACGAAAGTTTCCCCTTTTCTTTTATAACTTACTTTTAAAAAATTAATCTTGAGGATTTTAGCATCATTGATATTATAATTTTGAGTTAAAGCAAACTTAAAATATTTAGTCCTCTAAATATTATATTATAGTGCCTGGGGTGTGAATATAATTTTTAGTGTTTGTAAATATTGTCACCTAGTATTTATTTAAGGCTTAAAGCAAACTATCATTTTTAAAGCTAATAACTATTTCAATCTTCGGGCCACTGAATTTAACACAATTACTTTTGACGAAAAGAAAAACGCTGAAGAGGACATAATTAATTTGCATTTGAAAAGTTTGCTTTACTGTGAGGCGGATAGCGTTCAGACAAAGGGGAACACAAAGGTGTTAAATAAAGAAATGACACTATCATTATACCCTGAAATCCTATAAAATAGATAGGCACACGAGTACACTGCATTACATGGAAGGAAACAAAAAAGATGCATTAATGGGTTGTCAAAACTTGACTTGGGCAATAGTGCGAAGATCCTCTGATGTAGTATATATATAGCCTTTGGGCTTTGCCCTTTTTGAATGAATTTCCACCGACAAAAAATGGTGGATGCTTAGAAGTTAAAACAAGGGCTTTAGGAGACTCCTCTCTTCTTCTCTAATGAGAAGTTATAATAAATGAAACGACAAAAAAAAATATCCACCTAGTTTGCAACATAAAAAATTAATAAGCATTATGTGGTTATGAATGTTGAAAAAATATTAAACTAGCTGAGCTTCAATCCATCCAATACCAACCATATGCCTGGCTTTTCCCCCACAGTTTTGCCTGTATAGCATTCAATTGAGCAGATTGGACCAACAAAGTTGAGATCTAGTGCCTCCTTTTCTCCCTACCTTTAAATTGTGATTTTCCATCTTTCCTTATATTGTCATTAGAAGATAATAACTGGACTTGCTTGGATTTCATCTTAATCGATTTAACCAAGGATGATAACTCATGTTTATCTTTATTCGATTTCACAGCATCTAACCCTTCTTCCTCACCCTTCGCCAGATTACCAGAACCATCAGAAGACAACTGTTTTCCTTTCGGAAACTCTGTGCACTCCTTTTCAGCTGATAATTCCATATGACCCTTCTTCTGCTTCTGTGCCATTTGCCTGGCATATACTGCACTCCTGCAATCATTCACAATTATATTTTAGAAAAATTTGAGTTCACTGCATGAAAAAAAGCTTATACGAGCTTCTTGAATTGCAGAGAGTAAAATTTAAGAGATCAAGACTATTCAATCTTAGAAATCATATGAAATTTCACCTTTGAGTTAGACAAGAGAGTATTACAAGGCCATAAAAACATTATAACTTGCAAGTTTTTATTTAGTTCACAAAAGTTTTGTTGCAAGCTGCATGTTAACTTAAATAGTTGCAAGCTGCAACATATCTATCATGCAAAGAAATACCAATATTTGACAATTAAATACCTTTTAAATTGTGGATTGGTGGGATCAATAGCAAAGTCAGCTGAGAAAAGAGATGCAAAACGCGGATCATCATATGCACTGTTTGGTATTTTCCCCTCGTCAATAGCACTCTCCATCTTTTTGCCCTTGCCTTTTTTAAACTTGAGATTATATCCCTTGAGACCAGTCTCTGTCCCCTTGTCATCGGCAAGCAATAGTTCAAGCTCTGCTTTGCTTGCTTCGACTACTTCATCCGTATCTTGAGGTTTATGATCATTTTCATTTTTACCCTTCTTACTCGTCTTAGCATGTTCCTCAATGAAAAAGTCATCTGCATCTTCAGTGGCTCCTTGATTATCATCATCGCTATCATCACTATCTGATGAATGCTTTGATTTGTTTTTTCTGGCTTTTCTTTTCTCACTTCTTTTCCTCAGATATTCTTCCCAAACTGTTTCTGATTTTTTATCCTTCTTTTCCATAATATGTTTGCTTAAATCTTGTAAATCTGTATTGAAGGTGATCTCCATATCTTGAGCATCATCATCTTCTGCGTCTTCATCTGAACCATTGCCGGAAGAGAGCAAAGCACGAAGCTTTTCTCTTTTTCTAGCCTTCTTATGAGGCTGTTCATCATTGTCATCCTCACTGTCATCACTTTCACTCACATCAGAAGCCAAGAATTCCTTCATTTCCAACTGAGCCAGCTATTACAGTGGAAGGGAAAAGGAAAACTAACAGCTTAGTACACAGCAAATTGCACAAAATAAATATTATAAAATCATTACATAAAAAAACAATATGCAAGAATATCAATGGTTCTCAATCTCTTCTACCATGCGGATACATAACAATCAACAAAAAAGACACATGGTTATTCAGGCACAAAAGAATGCCAGTATATAAAGATGCAGTTTGTCAGCATATATATATGTGTGTGGCCTGGATATTTACAGTCAGTCGTCACTAAAATGAGTATATTTCCTTCACAGCATAGGATTCAATAATTTTATAAATACCGACACCATTTGGAAATGACTACATAAAAAAAGATGTAACTACTCAAAAGTTCCAAACTAACACCTCACAAGATTTTCCAAGAGATAAATTTATCCACAAAGTATCCAATAGGTACAAGGTATCCAATAGGTTAAGACAAAGCATGCTGACCTGCTCATCGTTCAATTTACGCTTCAAGGTATTTTCTCTAAGAGGTTCATCCTCATCCCAAGTAAGTTCAACTTTACTGTGCTGAAGTGCTCGCGAATAGAAACTTTTGTTCTCATAGTTTGCAGGTATCTAAGAAGAGAAAGGAGTCAATATCTTCCTATAATTATTTTAATAATGCATAAATACAACATATATAGTGTTAAATACCTCCGTTGCAACATCCTTAGGTGGCTGGTTGAATTCCATATCGTCTGGAATAAACCTTAAATCAAGTGGATTAGATGAGTGTTCAAACTCAACACCATCATTTTCTTTGTAAATGTGATCTGCTGTGGCACTTGAATCACATTCCACCAGAGCAAAATAGTACCTGGAGAGCCAGATAAAGAATCAAGTTACCTGATGTTAAAAGAGGAAAAAGGGAGGTGGACACATCACGTAGAAAACACTTATTATGCATTAGAAATTTACAATAACAAAATTGGAATGCAGGAAAAAGTTATATTTACTACTGTATATTACAGATATGTGTGTGTATCACCAGAACAGTCAACACTAATATGAGTGGCATGTGAGACTCGGGTCTTAGCGCAGTGACATATGAATGAATAACAATGCTTGTTTCAGGGAGTGTAAATGTAATCTCCATTAAAATATAAAACAAAATCAGCCTGTAAAATATTTTGAAACATCATAGCACAAGACTTGCACCTTGATATAATTAAGGATTACAGAAAAAATAACAAAATTAAACATTAAACGACGAGAAGCAATAGCAGTAGCACAATAGTCATATTTTATTCAAGATGAAAGTAAATTTGACACTTTATCTACATGCCAAAAGCAAATATATCATCACAAATGGACTCGGGTACTATTGTTATTTACCGCATCCTGCTCTTCTCATATGCACGCAGCTTCTCATTTTCAGAATCACTGTCACCACCATCTCCATCACTTGTTTCATTTTCTTTATCAAATAACCCAACAGGCCCGTGAACTTCCTCCTCTTGCATACGTTGAAGGCCAAACTCAGTTGGATATATAGTTACCGATTTGATCAGTCCATTAGGTGGTGCTAATGAACTAAATAATACATACAAGTCAACAGCCTACAACCAGAAAACACAAACAACATTTTAATCAAGCAAAATATTCCAACTCCAAATAAACAAAGCAATTAAATTAAATATTTCCCATTTTAAAAATTAATCACATCAACAACACAGTAGGCTTGAATACTCACCTTCACATACCTCCAGTCCATATTAACAACAGCAAGCCTGTGAGTTTCCTTCTCAATCTCTACTATCTCTTCCTGTCCATATAATAATAATCACAATATTAACTACAACAACAATAATAATAACACTAAGGGTTAAATATATTTAGTCCCTATAAATTTTTTTAAAAAAAATGTTTAGTCCTACATAACTTTGGTTCAAATTTAGTGCTTATTTTGCTATTAAAGAGACTAAATGCATGGACTAAAGCACTCAATTTTTGTAAAAATTAATAGATAAATAAATAAAATAAAAAACTAAGATTGAATAAAATTGGTGTACAGCCTAAAACTATAAATCGCAATTTTATAGAACCTAAAAGTATATCTAACCCAGACAACAACAATAATTCAATAAAGGGCAAGTTGATTTTTAAAATGGCATCAAATGAATCATAAACAAATCTGAGAATATTCCAAATAAAATACAAAATCGTACCTGAATATCAGATGCTTGCTCCTCATAATCTTGCTCATCTTCACCTTCATCTGTATCTGTATCTATATCAGTAGCAGTCTCTGTGTCTATAGCATCAGAATCAGAGTCACTGGATTCTTCAGACTCAGTTCCTTCATCATTCTCCGGTTTTGCAGCATTTACTTTCACCAATCCCTCTTCTTCTTCCTCTTCATCATCATCGTCGCTACTATGTTCTACCTTCTTCTTGTCCTTTACATCAATTTTGTAGTAATGACGGAGAGAATCGAGTTGTGATGTACGATTTTCCTTACGTTTACCTCTCTTATCAATGGGTGCAGAAGAAGTCAAAAAACCCTTCTCAAACATACGATCGAATCGAGAATCAATGGAAACCTTTGTTTCATGTTTTGGTGCCTCACGAAAACGAGGATCAGTGTGCACTATTGAAAATCGAGGATCACTGATAACAGTAGCATTACCGGATGATGATGAATGATTAGGGTTCGAATTACCCTTAACCTTACCCTTATCGTTACCCTTGTTGTTGTTGTTCATATTCTTCTTCTTCTTCTTCTTCTTCCCGTTGTTGTCGTTGTTGTTTTTCTTCGTGTTCTCATTTTTTGATCCCATTGTGTTGTCAATCAATCACGTTGAGAAATTTAGCTTTGCTTGTCAATGGTGCCGCAATTATACGGAACTTTGCTGTTTTAGGTTTTTGTATAAGAAATCTTTTAGGGTTTTAGTGTTTTTTTTCTTCAATATTTTACTGATGGAGTTGTGTGAAGGGTTAAACACAAAATTTAAAGGTTGGTATTGTCATAATCGGTTATAATTATGTATCTATTTACTTTTGAATCGTTAATAATTGATTTGAGATTATCTATCTTATTTTTAAAGTGAATTGAATTTTTCAGCCGTTGAATCATTTTAATTTTATAAATTAATAAATATATTTTTAAATTGTAAAATATTGATACAAATAATATTTTTTTTAAATTTCATTGTTAGAGACTATAATCTAACCTGTTAATTGAATTTTTGACTCTTTTATATTTATCTCATGTTAATGTTATCACAAAATAAATTAATTTTTATATGAAATTAAATATTTTATGAATTAATTTATTAATAATTAAATTATGAACAATTGCAATTATTCACAAGTTTATTTTAGAGTTAACAAAATTTATTTGACAATTTTATATTTGTGAGTGTGATGTTTACGTGGTATCGACGTTATTAAACTACATAATTTATTACAATATTATATCAAAATATTTAATTATAAAAAAATTAAAATATTACTTAATTGATATTTCATAATTTTAAATATTTATTTAAAAATTAATCTCATGTACGTTTACAATTTCAATAATCGATTCATATATTCATATTCAAACTTTAAACTAACAAACTGTATCCTTGTATTTGCACAAAACAATGTAGATTGATAAATGGATTTATTTTTGTTGAAATTATAGGTTTATAATAATATTATTATTTTAGGAATTTATTTTTATAAAATAATAAATTCTTGTTTTATATATTATTGTATTTATGCAAAAAATGCAACAAGTTTCAATTGCATCTCCAACTTTTTTCTTCCACACTTTCAAACCATTTTGGTAAACTAGTTCTTCCATTAGACTCCTAAAATTCTCAAGCATTGAAATTTATTCACATAAATTTATAAAATGACAAATTCTTGTTTTATATACCATTGTATTCATGCAACAAGTTTCAATTGCATCTTCAACTTCCCTCTTCCACACTCTCATACCATTTTGATAAACTAGTTCTCATGTTGGGCTCTTAAAATTGTCAAAGTATTGGAATTTATTGTGATAAATTTATAAAATGACAAACTACTATTTTATATACCATTATATTCAATTGCATCTCCAATTTCCCCCTTCTATACTTTCAAATCATTTTGGTAAACTAGTACTCACATTGGACTATTAAAATTGTCAAGCATTGGAATTTATTCTCATAAATTTATAAAATGACAAACTCTTATTTTATATACCATTGTATTTATGCAAAAAAATACAACAAGTTTCAACTACATCTCCAACTTCCCACATTCGATTTGTCTAAGATACCTATCTATCTATCTTTATTCTTTAATTTGTCTAAATATTTTTACATGTTTATGTAAATATTTTTAATCTCTCTTGAAATATAAATAAATGTTTTTAAATAATTATTTTGTACACATATTTACAACAATATAAAAAGTCTCTTCCATAAAAGTAATTTAAAATTTGATTTTAAAGTTTATATGTTTGTTATTTTTATTTTAAACATATAACAATAAAAAAATATTTAATTAATTTCTTATGTTTTTATTTTTATTTTTTGAGTAATTGGTGGTGATAACATTTCTTATGTTTTTTTTTTCAAGAAATATGCATAAAAATGATACAAAACTGACCATTTCATCTAAGCATTTTGTATTACTTATGATTACTATAGTAATTATGATATTTGTTTATAATAATAATCAAAGTCAATACATTTTCTCAAATTAAATCCTTTCACAACAAATCTTACTTTGTATATTGGTTGAGAACTAATCTATTATGCCTTTATCTTGTAAACCTATTTGTTCTTGACTGATTGTATGTCCTTAGGGAGCTTTACCAAATCAAATATGTGATTATCATGCAAGGAATTCATCTCTTGTTGCATGGTCTTCAACCACTTTTCTTTTTTAACATTTGTAATGACTTATTAATAGTACTCTGGCTCTCCACTATCAGTAATCATCACATACTCATGTGGATGATATCTTTGAGAATGTTGACACACTATAGTAAATGAGCTCAAACTCGACTGGTTGGTTAGTTGGCACCTGCTCATCATGATGGTGTACATTATCATCAATTAAATTTTCTTCATCTACACGTATGTCTCCCCCATTACCAAAGGTTTATGCAGGGGAATTAGGCGCAACATCAATGTAACTTATGGAATTTGATATATGTTTCTCAGGGAGATTATGCACAAGTATGTTGAGTAGTTTATCACTCAAGTGACCAAGGCACATATGTCATAAATCAGAAGAGACGTATTTAAATGCATTTACTTCTTCCTTGCATAGCTTTGTAAGCATCCCATAGAGATAAATGAAACTTTGCTCATTTATAACCATTGTGGACCCTTTGGTGATTTTACTTATACCACCACTAAATTAAGTGTGATAATCCTTAATATCCAAGGCTTTCACTGAAATCAAATTGAGACAAATATCATGAACATGTCTAACATTATTTAATTGAAACTTGTAACCAATCCCAATTTCAACCCAAACATCTCCTATACCGATAATTTTACATACTTCTTCATATTCAATTTGTACTGTGCTAAAATCACCAACAATGTAAGATGAGAAGAAATCACGTCTAGCAGCAACATGATGTGAGACACTCGAATCAATAATCTAAGTTGAATCCTGACATACAAGGTTTATGGAATTATCATCACAAACAATATACACATTTTTAATAGATGCAATTGTTCTTGTATTTTTATTATTTTTCTTCTTTTTGTCTTCATCTATTTTCCTTGTTTGATCTCTCTTAAAGAACCTGCAATTTATTTTTATGTGACCTACTTTGTCAGAACGATAGCATATCACTTCTTTTCTAGTATTTGACTTGCTTATTGACTTGCTACGACTTTCAAAGTTGTTGCATATATGAAAGTTTCTTAATTGACTTCTCCCCTGTGACTTTGTAACTAGTGCTTGTGACTTTGATGAAGAACCGATCAAACTATGTTTCTTTCTTTGAGCTTCTTGTTTCAACATGATCTTTTTAACTATTGACATTTTCAACTTTCCGCAAGGAGCTGAATTGGTCAACGTCATAATAAAGACTTTCTAATTATTAGGCAAAAAACTCAACAATAACAACGTTTGGAACTTATCGTCTAATTTAATATTTGTCGTCGTCAACTGAATTAGTATATTATGAAAAATACTCATATACTCTACCATTGAATCTCTATATTTGTATTTCATATTCACCAGCTTCTGAATCAATAATGTTTTATTTTGCACATTCTTTCGTTCATAAACTCTTTTAATTTCTCTCACATTTTGTTATTATATATTTCAATTTCAACATATGGATATACACTCAAATCCAACCACTGCCTGATCAACGCCACTGTCTTTTTATTCGTCTTCTTATAAATAACGTCAAATTTATTTGTTGGTTTAACAAAGTCACCCTCAATAAGATCGTACAAATATTTATCGTAAACATATCTTTCATGAAAGTGTTCCAAAATGTGTAATTAGAATAATTGAGTTTAATCATATTAAAACATTTATTTTCCTCTTTCATTTAAATGCACCAACCAAACCGACCGAGTTATGATACCACTTTGTTAGAAAAAAAATTAGATAAAATTATCTCAATGATGCAGAAAATACATGACCAAACATAAAAATTAAATATGAGACAAAACATAATTTTTAATGTGTAAAACTTTCTTTAAATTGAGATAATAAAAATCACAAAACTTAAGTCTAATAAAAAATTCTACTATAATAATTAACGAGTACACAATAGCCTTTCCAGTATCACTATA
This sequence comes from Cicer bijugum, assembly GCA_037974875.1. Classification (NCBI taxonomy): domain Eukaryota; kingdom Viridiplantae; phylum Streptophyta; class Magnoliopsida; order Fabales; family Fabaceae; genus Cicer; species Cicer bijugum. The sequence goes on from JBBPBT010000036.1 coordinate 1,794,886, forward strand.
AAAGATTAATCAATAATAACAACATTCAGAAGTAGAGATAAGATGTTAAAATTGTAGATTACACAAAGCAAGTTTGAAACGCATGTGTTATCAGTGAAACTCAATTTTTTTCTCCTCTCCTTGTTTTGTTACTTTCTTTGCAGTAGTTGTTTTTTGATTCGTTAATAATTGATTTGAGATTATCTATTTTATTTTTAAAGTGAATTGAATTTTTCAACAGTCGAATCATTTTAATTTACTCTAACTTAATTATAGTGAATATGCAAATTTATCTATTAATTTTATAATTTTATAATTCGATAAATATTTTTTTAAAATTGCAAAATATTAATACACATAGTATTCTCAAAAAATTTCATTGCTATAACTATAATCTAACATGTTAATTGAATTTGTAACTCTTTTATATTTATCTCATGTCAATATTATCACAAAATGAACTAATTTTTATATAAAATTAAATATTTTATTAATTAATTTATCAATAATTAATTTATGAACAATTACAGCGACATTTATGTGGAATCAACCTTATTAAACTATATAACTTATTACAATGTCACATCAAAATATTTAACAATAAAAAAAAATTAAATAGTATTTAATTGATATTTCATAATTTCAAACATTTATTTATTAATTTATAAAACTTAAAAATTAATTTTATCTACGTTTACGATTTCAATAATCAATTTATATATTCATATTCACTCTTTAAACTAACAAACTATAATAATAATAATAATAATAATAATAATAATAATAATAATTTATAATAATATTATTATTATTTTAGGAATTTATTTTCATAAATTTATAAAATGATAAACTCTTATTTTATATACCATTGTATTTATGCGGAAAAAAAAAATGCAACAAATTTCAATTGTATCTTCAACTTCTCCCATCCACACTTTCGAATCATTTTGGTAAAGTAGTACTCACATTGCCATCTTAAAATTGTCAAGTATTAGAATTTATTCTCGTAAATTTATAAAATAACAAACTCTTATTTCTGTATACAATTGTATTTATGCAAAAAATGCAACAATTTCAATTGCATCTCCAACTTCTCTCTTCCACACTTTGAAACCATTTTGGTAAATTAGTACTCACATTGGGCTCTTAAAATTGTGAAGCATTAGAATTTATTTTCATAAATTTATAAAATGACAAACTCTTGTTTTATATACTATTGTATATATATATATATATGCAAAAAATTCAACAAGTTTCAATTACATCTTCAACTTCCCCCTTCCACACTTTCAAACTATTTTAATAAATTAATACTCACATTGGACTCTTAAAATTGCCAAGCATTGGAATTTATTCTCATAAATTTATAAAATGACAAACTCTTATTTTATATACCATTGTATTTATGCAACAAGTTTCAATTGCATTTCCAACTTGTCACTTCCACACTTTGAAACCATTTTGGTAAATTAGTACTCACATTGGACTCTTAAAATTGCCAAGCATTGAAATTTATTATCATAAATTTATAAAATGACAAACTCTTGTTTTATATACCATTGTATTTATGCAAAAAATGCAACAAGTTTCAATTGCATCTCCAACTTCTCCCTTTCACACTTTGAAAGCATTTTGGTAAATTAGTACTCACATTGGAATTTTAAAATTGTCAAGCATTGGAATTTATTCTCATAAATTTATAAAATGACAAACTCTTGTTTTATATACTATTGTATTTATGCAAAAAAATGCAACAAGTTTCAATTACATCTCCAACTTCCCCCTTCCACACTTTCAAATCATTTTTGTAAACTAGTACTCACATTGGGCTTTTAAAATTGCCAAACATTGGAATTTATTCTCATAAATTTATAAAATGACAAACTCTTGTTTTATATACCATTGTATTTATGCAAAAAAACAAAAATACAATAAGTTTTAATTGCATCTTCAACTTCCCCCTTTCCTACTTTCAAACCATTTTGATAAACTAGCATTCACATTGAGCTCTTAAAATTGTCAACCATTGAAATTTATTCTCATAAATTTATAAAATGACAAACTCTTGTTTTATATACCATTGTATTTATGCAAAAAAATAAAACAAGTTTCAATTGCATATCCAAGTTCCCCCTTTCACAATTTCAAACCATTTTGGTAAACTAGTACTCATATTTGGCTCTTAAAATTGCCAAGCATTGGAATTTATTCTCATAAATTTATAAAATGACAAACTCTTGTTTTATATATCATTGTATTTATGCAAAGAATGCAACAAGTTTCAATTGCATCTCCAAGTTCCCCCTTTCACACTTTCAAACCATTTTTGTAAATTAGTACTCACATTGAGCTTTTAAAATTGCCAAGCATTGGAATTTATTCTCATAAATTTATAAAATGACAAACTCTTATTTTATATACCATTGTATTTATGCAAAAAAAAATACAACAAGTTTTAATTGCATCTTCAACCTCCCCCTTTCATACTTTGAAACTATTTTGATAAACTAACACTCACATTGGGCTCTTAAAATTGTCAACCATTGAAATTTATTCTCATAAATTTATAAAATGACAAACTCTTTTTTTATATATCATTGTATTTATGCAAAAAATAAAACAAGTTTCAATTGCATATCCAAGTTCCCCCTTTCACACTTTCAAACCATTTTTGTAAACTAGTACTCACATTGAGCTATTAAAATTGTCAAGCATTGGAATTTATTCTTATAAATTTATAAAATGACAAACTATTGTTTTTATACCATTGTATTTATGCAAAAAATACAACTAGTTTAAATTGCATCTCCAACTTCCCCCTTCCACACTTTCAAACTATTTTGATAAACTAGTACTCACGTTGAGCTCTTAAAATTGCCAAACATTGAAATTTATTCTCATAAATTTATAAAATGACAAACTCTTGTTTTGTATACCGTTATATTTATGCAAAAAAAAATACAACAAGTTTCAATTGCATCTCCAACTTCCCATTTTCAAATTTGTGTGTGAGTTCATCATTATAAAACCTTTGAGCTCTTCACTTCCATTTCACATTTGGGCTCAACCAACCGGTCACTCTCCACAAGCATTTGTATGATATCAATCTATCTATCTTTATTCTTTTATTTGTCTAAATATTTTTACATATTTATGTAAATATTTTTAATCTCTCTTGAAATATTAATAAATGTTTTTAAAGAATTCTTTTGTACACATATTTACAACATATATAAAAAGTCTCTTCCATAAAAGTAATTTAAAATTTGATTTTAAAGTTTATATGTTTGTTATTTTTATTTTAAACATCTAACATTTAAAAAAATTATATTTAATTAATTCCTTATGTTTTAATTTCTTGAGTAATTGGTGGTGATAACATTTCTTATGTTTTTTTTTCCTTTAGGAAATATGCATAAAAATGATATAAAGCTTATCATTTCATCTAAGCATTTTGTATTACTTATTATTACTATCATAATTATGATATTTGTTTATAATAATAATAATCAAAGTCAATATATTTTCTCGGATTAAAATATCTTCTGCCTTTATCTTGTATACCTATATGTTCTTGAGTGATTTTTTGTTCTTAGGCAACTTTACCAAATCAAATATGTGATTCCCATGCAAGGAATTCATCTCTTGTTGCATGGTCTTCAACCACTTTTATTTTTTACATTTGTAATGACTTATTGATAGTACTTTGGCTATCCACTATCAGTAATCATCACATACTCATGTAGAGGATATCTTTGAGAATGTTGATGCACTCTAGTAAATGAACTCAAACTCGACTTGTGGATTAGTTGGCACCTGCTCATCATGATGATGTACATTATCATCAATTACATTTTCTTCATCTATACGTATATCTCCCCCATTACCAAAGGTTTATGCAGGGGGATTAGACGCAACATCAATGTAACTTATGGAATTTGATATATGTTTCTCCGGGGGATTAGACGCAAGTATGTTGAGTCATTTCTCACTCAAGTGACCAAGGCGCATATGTCATAAATCAGAAGAGGCGTCTTTAATTGCGTCTACTTCTTCCTTGCATAACTTTGTAAGCACCCCATAGAGAGAAATGAAACTTTGCTCATTTGTAACCACTAGGGATCATATGGTGATTTTACATATACCACCACCAAAATAAGTGTGATAATCCTTAATATCTTAGGCTTTCAATGAAATCACCCGGTAAAGAAACCCAATCCTGAGTGAAATAAATACCGCAAATTGAGACAAATATCATGAACATGTCTAACATTCTTTAATTGAAGCTTGCAACTAATCTCAATTTCAACCCAAACATCTTCCATACTGCTAATTTTACATACTTCTTCATCTTCTATTTTTATTATGCCGAAATCACCAACAATTTAAGATGAGAAAAAATCACATCTAGGAGCAACATGATACAAGGCATCCGAATCAATAATCCAAGTTGAATTCTAACATACAAGGTTTATAGAATTATCATCACAAACAATATAGACATTTTTAATAGATGCAATTGTTCTTGTATTTTTATTATTTTTCTTCTTGTTGTCTTCATATCTTTCCCTTGATTGATCTCTCTTAAGGAACCTACAATTTATTTTTATGTGACCTACTTTGCCAAAATGATAGCATATCATTTCTTTTCTAATATTTAACTTGATTATTGACTTGCTACGACTTTCAAAGTTGTTGTGTATATAGAAGCTTCTTAATTGACCTCTCCGTGACTCTGTAACTACAGCTTGTGACTTTGATGAAGAACCAATCAAACTACGTTCATTTCTTCGAGCTTCTTCTTTCAACATGATCTTTTTAATTGTTGACATTTTCAGCTTTCCGCATGAAGCTGAATTGGTCAACATTACAACAAGGACTTCATAATTATTAGGCAAGAAACTCAACAATAACAACGCTTGGAACTTATCGTCTAATTTAATATTTGTTGTCGTCAACTGAATCATTATATTATGAAAAATACTCATATGCTCTGCCATTGAAGCTCTATATTTGTACTTCATATTCACCAGCTTTCAAACCAATAATGTTTTATTTTGAACATTCTTTCGTTCATACAACCCTTTTAATTTCTCCCACATTTTGTATCATATATTTCAATTTCAACATGTGGATATACACTCAAATCCAACCACTGTCTGATCAACGCTACTGCGTTTTTATTCATCTTCTTCCACTTAGTGTCAAATTTATTTGTTGGTTTAACAATGTCACCCTCAATAAGATTGTACAAATATTTATTGTATAACATGTCTTTCATGAAAGTGTTCCAAAATGTGTAATTAGAATAATTGAGTTTAATCATATTAAAAAATTTATTTTCCTCTTTTATTTAAATACTCCAACTAAGCCGACCCAGTTATGATACCACTTTGTTAGAAAAAATTAGATAAAATTATCTCAATGATGCATAAAATATATAACCAAACAGAAAATACAATTCTACATATCAATAATAATTGTTATAAAATTAAATATGAGACAAAACATAATTTTTAATGTATAAAACTTCTTTCAAATTGAGATAATAAAAACAACGAGACTTAAGTCTAGTAAAAAATTACACTATAATAACCAACGGATACACCAAAGTCTTCCCAATATCACTATGAAACATTAATCAACAATAACAACAACATTTCATTAAAATGGATATTATAAAGCAACTCTCGAAAAAAAACAAAAAACAAACTCTCAAAAAAAAAAAAAACTAACTAACAAGACTGTATATAAAAATAACAAACTCAATAGTAAAAATAAGATGTTAAAATTGTAAATTAAACAAAACAAATTTGATACACACTTGTTGTCGGTTGAAACTCAATTTTTTTCCTCTTCTTATTTTGTTACTATCTTTGCGGTATTTTTTTTTATTCCTTTTCGTTTGTGCTGCACTATTGCTTGTTTTTTTAGGAATTTATAAATTCCTTTTATTTTTTCTTTACATGGGTCAAGAGTAATAAATCACATATTTCATTGTTTTTTCATTTCTTTTTCTTTCTTTAATAAAATAATAATATTAAAATTAATGAATTTCACTTTAGGAGCGAGTCTACTCAAAAATATGCACACCAATTAAAATAGATTGCAAACAAACAAAAGAAAATACAATAAAAAATGGAAACATAGAGACACAAATAAGAAAATAAATCTGGTTGGAAAGGAAATTGGTATGACGAAGACAGCTTGTTTGCAGTAGCCTACATGATGGAAAATGGCAGCAGTAAGCACCAAAATTCCAGCTTAAGAAAGAGCGGCAACAAAAGTATATTAGAAAGATAATCTAAACTTTTAAAATTCCATCAAAGATAATTTAAGATTGTGACAAAAATATGAAGGTAATTTTACATCCTTCCCCTCCCCTCCAATCATTATTTTTTATTTAAGACGATATAATCATCATCACAAATTTATATAATTACATTTAAAATATGAAATTTAATCCAACAATACCAACATTTATTAATTGTTCTATAATTTAAATATTATTCAAAATCCTTTCAAAATGGAAAAACAAAAATTGAATTTTATAGGGATTTGACTACTCTAACTCTTATTTCCTTTTGATTATCCTTTTAAATTGCCACAAAGAAGAATCACTATTTAGATTAGTAATTCAATCAAAAGAAAACCAAAACACAAATGTATGTAATATAAATAACATCAAGCATTTTGAATTATGATTGAAGTATTGGAAAATAGGTAAAAAGATATCTTGTTTTAAGAATTTTTTTTATATCATGGTAATCACCAATAAACGGTTCAGAGTGGAGTAGTATAACTAATAATCATTGAACTTTGTTATAATGAGATCTTATGGTGTACTCATCACACCAAATAATTTTTTTCTTTTTTTCCAATATCATTCATTGTTGCTATAACCACGAAATTCACCATTGGAGTGTCCCTTCCAATGGGTCTCCACCCCTTTCTTCCTATTTTTCCCTTTTTATTTCTCATTCCCTTCCTGTTTAGTAAACATTCCCACTCATTATTTTTGTAAATTGATATGATAGAATTTTGTTTTATATTTTATTTATGTGTTAATGTATTAATACTTTTATGTATTGATATTTTTTTAAGTTAATAAAATACAGAAAAAATTAACATGATTACAAAATAAAAATACATGAATAATTAATTATTTATTTATTTATTTATAATATAATATTCATAAATGTCCATTACTAGTTGCAAATGTTTCAATATTCATTAAACAAACATTTGTACATATAAATTTATAGGATATATATTATTTTTATTTAACAGATAGAGTAGTAGGACATGACGAAAGGGTTTAGTCGGATCGGTATTATATGAGTCAGTGTTAAAATCATCGCAATATATTCAATCATGTTTCATTTATACAGAAAAAAAGTAAAATGCATTTCGTGGTATTATAAATTCTCTGAAAGTACTAATTTAATTTAAGTTTTTTTTTTTTAACATCTAAGTACTTTGAGTTCTAAAACGTGTGCCTTGTTAGGTTT
>JBBPBT010000036.1:1819421-1829606 GCA_037974875.1 Cicer bijugum
AATAAAACTAAAATTATAGATTTAATGAAACAAGGATATCAACATTGCTTATTCATTTTAAAGTATTATTAGAAAGATATAGATATATATTTAATAATTATAATTATATCATTTTTTGTTTAATTTTAGTTATTTGTTTGATTCATATAATTGTAAATATAATTTATTTTAAAATATTACTGCAGTCTAACTTCTGATATAAAAATTATGACACCATTGAAGTGACATAAAAATTTTATATAATTTTTTTTTTAAAATAAATTATAATTATAAATCAAAAACATTTTTTAAAGAGAGTCCAAAATCAAAAAAACTCTAATTAAAATATTATTCCTCTTCTCTTAGCCATCTCTCCCACTTCTCACTGGAGTCTCTTATCTCTCCATATTCTCGCATAATAATATATATATATATATATATATATATATATATATATATATACTTTTTATGCTATAACCATAGCGGTTGATATTGACACTGCTTCTGTTGGAGACACATGCTTTTAGCGTCGGTGTTTGATCATTGTGACTTGTGACTTTGTGCCAAAATTGCTTAATATTAAGATTTCAAAATATGAGCTGACCTCTTTGTCTATATAAAATGGTAATTCACTGTCTTAGTTTTTTATATAGATTTTTTACGTTAGCAAGCCAAGTGTTGTTGGTGGATTTAAGAATGCAGCATTAGTTGCACAATGGGTGAATCAAGATATAACACGGTAAAGGAACTTATTGTTGGCTTAAATAAGATATAACACCTAATCCTATGTACACATTTTTAATGTTTATTAGTTAAATAGTTAGACATATTATGTATCATCAATTCCATCAACTTTAAAATTAATCGGTAAACAAAATTAACAAAATAAATTAATTTATAACCAAAATAGATAACTGTTATTTATAACTAAAATATATAGAAGCATCTTGTTTTAACCAAGACACATAAAATCATATTGTCTTAACCAAAATAGACAACTGTCATTCATAATTAAATTACATTATCACTTAACCTAAGTTTCCTACAATAACCAAAAACAAAATAACAACTTCAAATGGTTAATGAGTCATTCTCCTACAAATCTCATACCAATTTCTTAATTCACCCAAACAACCTTCAAGTTTAAAATAATACAAAATAAGTTGTGAACTTCATTCATCATCAACTATTAATGGACTTGCTCGATGATAATAATCATCTATTAGTAATGGACTTCGCGAATCACTTATAGGACCAACCACTTTAAACACTTTTAAAATAGTTTTCATCATGTCATTTCTGATCACATTCTTAACACCTTATTTCCTTGCAACTTTTGTTTTTCACTTTCTACAAAATCAACAAAAAACGAAAATTTGAAACCATATAAACAATATGGGGTAGCTAGCTAAAGTGACTAATAATTAGAGAATTATTTAACATTGCAAAATTACACATACAAATTACACATTTTCGTAATGATTATGTATATTGCAGGATTTAACTTAACTAGTTTAGTAGTAGCATTAGAGGTAGTAGTAGACACAAACACAGAAGAAACAGAAGAAACAATAGTTGACACAAGCACATTAACAAATGCAGAAGCAACAACAAACGAAGACACATGAGCTTTAAAAGAAGAGCTTGATTGAGAAGCCTTAAATGCAACAACAAGCTCTATAGCAATAGCCTCAAATTTAGGATCGACATCAACTTAAAGTTGTAGAGGTTATCCACCAGCGGCCTCAACACACACAACATGAACTTGTGTTGCAGCAAGACCCACCCCATCAACTGCCCCAAGCGTTTTCGTTCGCATACATGAGTTCGTGACCGTCGCCAATGAGACACGGCTTGGTCGCCGTCAGTGAGAAACGATGAAGATGAAGGCTTTCACGATTTAATTTTTTTTTTTAGGGAAACTTGAAATATTTAGGATTAATGAGGGTAATTATTTAATTAATTTTCAACAGAATAATGTTTTAAAATAAAAATATATTTATGTATATATATAAAAAGTAAAAACATATTTAATTCTATTAAAAAAATATAATTGAAATATAATAAGTTTAAAGCAGTGTTGCAACGAGTTAGAAAAACGCATGTGGCGTAACACGTGATTCAGTGTTTCCTTCTACCTTACCTCAACTATTGAATACTTTATTTCCGCTCGTTAATTTCTTCGCTGGCCTCACTCTTCACAGTCGCGGTGCCCATTTACTTGCTTGCTGGCACGTTCTTCATCCATTCTAGAGAGAGAAGCACCAATTCAACTCTCTCTCTCTCTCTAAAATGGCCGACGAACCAATGCCTACTCGCTGGTCCTTCCAGGTTTTAATTAATTTTTTTTTTTGCGCTTTGTTTCCCGATAAAATTTCCCTAACTACTAAAATCTTAGATTCCAGATTTTTTTTTCAATTTTTTTAGTCATTTTTATGAATCGATTCTATTATTAGATATAAACTGTTCTAGTAGAACTTCATGTTAATTGTTAATCTATCTTGAATCATGATGCAGTAGTAGACGGATGATTCTTCAATTTTCTCTTCAGACAATTCGAGCTGTTCTTGTTGCTAGAATAGATTTTTCTCTCGTTTACTACTAGCTTGCTGAATTTATTCGAAAATTTACTAATTGCTCTTTTATTTTTTACGATGCAATGTTTTTTGGTTTCTTGATTTGGTTAGATTCAATTTTTTTGGTTTCTTTACTAGTCGCTTGTTAAATGTGATTTTGAATATTTTGTTTATTCGTATCTCCAGGAGTTCAAAATGTATTATGATGCTAGGCTTGGTAGGAAGAAACTGGTGGAGAATGGTGAGACTGTTGATAAAGCAGTCGGTAATGGCAGTTCGCCCGGCATTGCAGCCAATGGAAATTTACAGACCAAAATAACATCGGATAGGGCTATTTACGAGCAGTTCCAAAGCCAGGTACCATGTCTGATACATCAAGTTTCATGTGAAGTGGTTGTTGCTTCTTCAAATATCACTGATTTGTGATTTGTCATGCCGCAATTCTGTGTTTCAGGGGCATAATCCGACGCCTACAAATGGTTTTGCACCAAACAATATTGATGAAAAGCCGTATGGTTCTTTGATCCATTACTTTGTATTGTTGGGCTTTGTAGTTGGCACTTACTCAGTTTCTGTTCTGCTTTGAGGATTAGTCGAACATAATCAGAAAGGGAATAGTATTAAAATACTTGAGTTGTGTTAATAAAGTTTAAGATTGGATAATTAAATATCTAGTCAACCAAATATGTGAAAAAACATTATTTCATTGCCCAAATATCTGTTTTAAGTTGATTAATACTGATGGGTGAATACTACATTAGCCTAGCATGGCCTATCCATGTGCTAAACTTTGTGGCACTAATACTGATGTGTCTGAAACCCATAACCAATAACTTTTGAGAAAAAACCGATTACTTACTCTGCCAACTGAATTTTTTTTATATTAAATATTTAAATATGATACTTTTAAAAAAGCTGCAGATATTGCCAAGTTAACTTGTTGAATTTGTGCCTTGTGTCATTTATTTAATAAATGAAATCACAATTTTATTTAAGTAAAATGGTTGTGGTGTAATTTTTTGGAATTTTAAATGTCATTGATATCACAGACATATAGGTTATCATCTACAATTTATTTAGCAACAAATTGGTTCAACTATGACTAAAGTTCTTGATGCTCAAAATAAGACAAGCGGGATCAGACACTGATAATATCTAGGAATTTTCTATTTTCTTTCGTTACCTTTTGAATTTGCCAAGTTTCATGCTTACTCTGTTTCTTTCAGGCTTTTGCCCTAGCCAATGGAAAGAAAAAGACAATATGATATAGTTGTGCATGGTTTAACAGCCACTACTGAAATTGGTCATTTGATCTTTACCCACAATTGTAACTGTTATTAGTATCATCATCTCACGAGTTCTCTGACTCTTGGGTTCTGTATTGATGATTAAGAATTTATTTCCAACAAAAACAACAACCATACGATATTGTACAATTATGCATCTTTAAGAACAATTGAAATTGATCCTTTGATCTTAATTGTAATCATTTGTAATATCACTGTATGAATTTTCTGACTATTAAAGGACTATACGGAAGATAGAGTATTTCTTCATTCTCTGAAGTACTGATAATTATAATTATCCTTAACATTTACAGGCAAAAGTCTTTGCTACCACCTTTTGAATCTGCAGAAATGCGTACTTTAGCGGAGAGCTTAAGCAGGTAAAATTTCTCAGTCTTTTACACACCCTTGAGACAACTGGCGGTGACTGCAAGGACATTGTGTGTTGGTCAAGGTTTTCTCATGTCTTTCTATTCTGTTTAAGGTCTATTTTCATGCATGTATTTATCATTTCACATAATATTATTGGCAGGGATATCATTCGTGGGAGTCCAGATGTGAAATGGGAAAGCATCAAGGGGTTAGAGAATGCCAAACGTTTACTGAAAGAAGCTGTTGTGATGCCGATTAAGTATCCCAAGTATGTATCACTAATGAAAACTTTTTATGCCTAATATTCCTTAGAGCTATTGGTGTCCTTTTTGCTTCACTATTCGTCAAGATTCTTGTATATGCTAGAAATGGGATCAGTAAATTGACTGGTCTTTTTAAAGTTTTAAGATGAAAACAGTGGTAATAAGAGCATTAAGATCAACTTCCTCACATTTTAGTTGAACTGTATGATAGCTAACACATTGCTTTAGTTTTGAAAGTAAGTATTGTATGTTTATTTTCTTTTACATGAGCCAATATTTTATGTAGAACTCACCAAGTAATAAATTTACACTATATACTCTGTGATGTTATAGTATTCACTGAACTGTATGGAATATACAAATCGGTGGAGGATTTATTGTAATATCCATGAAGTGTTTTTGTTTCTTGGTAACTCTGGAGGATTTCTTATTCTCCTTCTTTAAACTTTTTTCTTTGTTTCATTTTAAATTACTTGATTCAAAGGGACTAAGTCCGGCCAACTCATGCGTTGAATACTGCTCATGGCCTCAAGATTTGTTATTTTGCAATTTTGACCACATCAGTCAATTAGTTTATTGTTTTATAAATTTGTTGCAATCTTGATTTGAAGCACCTACTAATGCTACAAACGGCTGTGTTAAAATTTAAGATATTGTTCTGAAATGGTTAACTAGTTGATTTTCTCCACTTGCATGTGTCAAATAAAAATTTATTTGAGATATAGGATGATTTTTTCCCCTCTTATTGAAACCGATCTTTTTCATTTGTCTAGGTACTTTAAAGGTCTGTTATCACCATGGAAGGGCATTCTCCTTTTTGGCCCCCCAGGGACAGGAAAGGTTTGTATTGATTTTTCCTCAGAAATATTTGTAATGTTGTTTTCTCAGTTTCATACTAAGTTTGTAAGAGAATGTTATTTTTTTTGTGAATAAAACTACACATTTTAAAAAATGTTACGTTTGAAGAAATGTATTGCTTTTTCTATTTTCATATTCTGGTGATTGTGAAATATGTATATGACAGTGTTATTTTAGTTTTTTATTTCAAATAAACGAATAAATGGAATTTATCTTCCAAATGTTGCAGACAATGCTCGCAAAGGCAGTTGCTACAGAGTGCAAGACTACATTTTTTAATATTTCAGCATCGTCTGTTGTCAGCAAATGGCGAGGTATGTGACTAACAACCTCTCGTCCCTCTTCAAATACTATGATGCATACATCTACCATAAATTTTGCAAAGTGGTCGTATACTCTATCTGGTTTGTAATAGTAATTTGTTAAACATTCTCTTCCTCTTTTTTATTTTGCCAAATAGATAGAATTAGGCTAATACATCATATATCATATCAGAACACAATGGTTATTTTCAGTCAGAAGAGCTTGTAGCATCAATGGCCTGGATAAAAACAATTGGTTGCACAAGTCTCTAGATGTTGTTTTGCTGGAGCTTTTGCAGTGTTCTGCTTCTCTCTCTCTCGTCTCATTTTAAACCAATGATATGAAACAAAAAATGTAGAGTGTACTTTATTTTTGTAGTCTTTTTGAATGAAGTAAATTATGGTTTTTATTTTCCATATCCATTAAATTTGGTGCATACAACGTAGATGATGAGAGCTCCTAATTCAATGCTGAACTTTCAAAAACTTCGAGGTGAAATCATTTATGGTTGAAGTTGCGCTGTCTAATTCTCCCTCACCCCAAAAAACGTTTCCATCAAGTGATGAAAACTCATTGTAAAAGCTGTGGTTTATTGGCTGCCACATTTTAAATGTTGGCTTCTCTTCCTCCATTTGTTTGTCTTGATAAAAGAGGAGTTTTAATTTGATTCTGATTTCTCTTTGTTGTGGTTTACAATTTCTCAAGCATGTGTATTTACAAATCTTTTTTAAGATTGCAGGTGATTCAGAGAAGTTAGTGAAAGTGTTATTTGAGCTTGCAAGGCATCATGCGCCTGCAACAATATTTCTTGACGAAATTGATGCAATCATTAGTCAACGTGGTGAGGCACGCAGTGAACATGAAGCAAGTAGACGGTTAAAAACTGAACTACTCGTTCAGGTGATGCTTGTTTGTGATATATCATTGGGTTACTTGTTAGATTATAATAGTATGGTTAATCAGTTTAGAGTTTTTATTATATTTAACTTCTATTGATAGCTCTACCAGGGACACATAGTAATTGATTTTTCCCCCAGGTCCCTGGGGTATCATATTTGGTAACTCTGTTGATTTAACTTTAGATGCTTTTTCTCAGCCTAAATTGCTTTCATTGAGCTTATATCGAACGTATCGCCTCGTGCTAACTTTGAAAGTCTACACCTATATAAGACTTCTTTTTTATCATCTCTCCCTCCCTCCCCTGTGTCATATTCATGTTATACGTGATGGGGACAAAAGCCCTCACTGAGTATGAGAAAATGTTATTTTACATACATGCCAATGATCATAAATTACCCCCATTAACCAGTAACTATGACTGAGACGTAACCAATAATGTCATATTCATGTTACAATTGAAGAATCCCACTACTAGTCTACTAAATATAATATCACATTCGCATCTTAAATAGGCAGTAATGATAATCATTGGAATTGTAAGAATTTCAGAACTCTATTTTTTACGTTCTTCCCATTTTACTTTACACATAATCCTGCATTTCTTCTAGTTTCCTTGCAGTATGGTGGAAGGTCCTTAAGCTTCTCATAAATAATTTGAACATAAACAAAGATTAAAGAGCGATTATGTCTTACCAAATAAATTGTTAAATTGTTGCTTTTGCAGTATTTTAACGTGATCCATTAGTTATTTAGGTTTTCATAGTGATTGACATTTGAAACGGCAAAAGACTTTTTTCTTTTTACTTCAGTTAGTGCCTTCTGAAAATTCAGTCTTTGAGTAAATATGAATTATCAATATACAATGCAGCTGCATATATATTCTGCCGTGCTTTCTCCAAAATTAATCATTTAGATTAGATTGCAGATGGATGGTTTAACCCGGACAGATGAACTTGTTTTTGTTTTGGCGGCAACAAATCTTCCCTGGGAGTTGGATGCGGCCATGCTGAGACGTCTTGAGAAGCGAGTATCCTTCCAATATAAGCTTATGCTTTGTGTTCATGATAATTGAAATGGTCAATTTTTCTTGTCTTCTAAATGACATTTTACTTCATAGTTTATGAAACTGATCTTGGGGGAAGAAACATGTATTATCGGTTAGATTTTATTTTTTTGGGAGCATGGAGTAAATTAATAGTTATTTCCTATCACCTCATTACTTATGTTTTCTAGACTACTGTAATTAGAACATTTTATTCTTTACAAATGAACTTGGCATTCTTTCTAGTTTGTTTGGTTTTGAAGTTATCAAAATATCAGGAACTGTTGCTTTGGGGTTAAACATTTGCATTTGAAGGAGGTAGGCTTGTCGTACAAGTATAGTTGTTTGTAAACATGGTATGCATGTAACTCATCGCACCCCCTGCTTTTTATTCAAGATATTTGGGACATTCTGCGATTTATTATCTCTTAGAGCAGTTTTGTGAGATAAAAATGTTGTCACTTTATATTTTCCCCCTTTGATCAGTAAATTTATGTTCATCGTCTTTTACTGTAATACATAGGAAAAATCATATGGTTCAGTGCTTATTTAGATGATTTTCAATAAGAAATCTGATCTTGAAATTGAATGTTGCTTTAATTCTTTCTAATGTTTGTCCTTTGACCATAAATGAAAGATCCTTGTACCACTTCCAGAACCAGAAGCAAGAAGATCAATGTTTGAGGAACTCCTTCCCCCACAGCTTGATGAGGAGCCGATCCCCTATGATTTACTGGTGGGTCGGACAGAAGGATATTCAGGTTCAGATATCCGCCTACTTTGTAAAGAGACGGCAATGCAGCCATTGAGACGCTTGATGTCACAACTTGAACAGGAAGAAGATGTGGTGCCTGAAGAAGGTACCGTGTCATTTACAAAATCTAGTTTCAATATTTATCCATGATGTGTGCCTGTACTAGAATACTTAATAGCTGTTCCTTTTAAGTTGACTTTTAAAAAAATTAGTATTTCTTCTTAAATTTGAACAACGTTTGCTATTTTCATCAAGTTAATATTACTCCCTCTGAATTATAATATTGTGTTGCAGAGTTGCCACAAGTTGGGCCAGTCAGGCCTGAAGATGTAGAGACAGCTTTAAGGAACACGCGGCCATCTGCTCATCTCCATGCTTACAAATACGACAAGTTTAATGCTGATTATGGTAGTCAAATACTTCAATGAAATGGTGTAGTTTGTCACATATGGGGTGTACAAAATCTCCCTCGATCCACATTTTGGGTAGAGTGATGTTTACAGATTTTATGGACATTTTATCACAATAAATATTCTATGTTAGCGATCATATTCATATTACTAGAACGATTTTCAAATAGTTGTGATTGTGCTATTTTAGGTTCCTCAGTTCCTGCTTCTGCAACAGTATTATTGTAATCTGTATGCAACTTTATAGTTTATTTTGACCATCAGCAGTACCAACTCCCAAGTATATTTTTACAAACTTTAAGTAGCAAATTCGACTGGTTTTTTTCTTCAATTTCCCATATTTTGTTTTACTTCGTAATAATATTTATTGCCGCATTCTCACTTCTTCCCACAAGTTAATTTACGCACTATCTTTAATTAGTTAGTGACACACAAAGACTAATATTTTTGACAACATTAGAACATTAAGTTTCAGCGTTAGTTGTTCAAGTTTACTTCACACTGAATTTTTTTTTAGTAGCTTCTTCTACCCTCTATATTTTTTAAAGTCTTCAAAATACACTTTTCAGAAGAATATCTCAAATCCTTAAATAGGAGGCTTGCTGGATTACAAGAAGAGTTTAAGAGGCTTGCATGAGTTTTCATTTTATTTTGTTGGACCTTAACCCATCGAACATGGAGCAAACTAAAAAATAATAATGGGAAAGGCTTTTGGAGATTTGTAGATATTTTAAAATCTAATACTTTTCTTTATAATACTTTCAATAGAACAAATATTTTACTCAATATTTATATCGCATATCTTTCAAAAATATTCCAATAAAAAGCGAAAGATTACTCTACTTTTCCATTCCAATCATTGCCACCAAACTCCTCTCCTCTAATAGAGTGTATGTACTTAAATGTTAATTAAGTTACATTTTGATATTGTGTTTGTTAGAGTAGGTAACAAAAGCAACACTGTTCAGTAATATATATATATATATATATATTTATGAAAGAAACAATTTCTACTGTACAATCAAAAATAGTGTATATTGATATTATAAATTTTTTTATCAATAATTCTTTTTAATTTGTCTACGTATACATTAATATAGTATATATTAAAATTAATTAAAATAAGAGTTTTATATATAGATGAGATGTCATTCTACTAATGATAATTTAATTTTAATTATACCAAAATATATTAATTTGTTAATGTAAATTCCCTATACATATTTACTGCAACAAAATTCATCAATCAAAATTAGTTTTAGTCTTTTCTTCATTGTGTAAAATTCCAACCAAGTTATCAAGTAAACTTGTATGAATTTATGTTTTTAGGGGCATGAAACATATTAATTCAGTAGAACATTCATAATTTAGTAAAATTGTACTGGAGATCGAATTAATATGAGCAAATTTGTGAATTTTAAGACAAATTTACAATGTATAAC
>JBBPBT010000036.1:1835821-1849003 GCA_037974875.1 Cicer bijugum
TATATGTGGTGACTCAAAACTTTTTAAATATACAACCACAACAAGAAAATATACTTGCATAAAAACTTTTCACATTTTCAGAACCTCTTGCTCTCAATCTTGCATATCTCTGAAAACACTTTGAAAGAAAAGTTTTTCCAACACACAAAAATATTCATTGGCAAATCAAATCTTTTGTGTGGTGCTAGAATGATTGAATACATTTCTTGATACTACTTTTCTTTGTTTGTGACAAAGACAATTCTTTGTAATTGAAGCTGTAACAAATCCAGTTTGGAAACTGGTGGCTATCCTTGTTGGTGTGGGATCATCAAGAGGAAGTCTACTTTGATCTTGTGTGAGTTTGGGGATAAACTACAAGGATCAAAGGGGTGACAAGATAGAAGTGAAGGGAGTTAGATTGATAGGTCGTGTAGAAGACTGGAAAATCTGTAAAAGTACTCGAATTCATTCTATAGTGGAAAAAAGCTGGAATCATGATTATGATTACTGGACTGGATGTAGGCCGTTGGATCAACGGCTGAACCAGGATAAATCTTGGTGCAATCTTTCCTATCCCTCTTTTCTTTAATATTCAGCATTGTTAAATTGCCTGTTTTGCATGCTCCTTGAACAAATCTTGTATGTGATATTAAGTTTCCGCTGTGTTTGTAAATTGTATGATTAATGCATAATTGGAATTGGGAATTATGTTTAACTAGTTGGAGTTGATCTTAATTCTCTTGTTATTAATCAAAAGAAGTCATAGTTTTCCAACAATTGGCATCTGAGCCTGATTTTTTTTTGAGAAAAACTCATAAAAGAAAATGACTTCTTTGGATTTTCTAGGAGAAGGAGCATCTCTAACCAGACCCCCTGCCTTTAATGGTACAACATACATGTACTGGAAAGAAAGAATGCTTATCTTTCTAGAAGCATGTGGGCTGGACATTTTAGATGCAGTGGAAAATGGTCCTTACATTCCTAAAATTGCAGGTACTGATGGATCATCATGCATTATCAAACCAAGAGCTGACTGGTCTGATGATGACAAAAAGAAAGTTGGTTACAATGCTAAAGCAAAGAATATCATAACATCAGCTTTAAGTGCAGAAGAATTCTTCCGAGTGTCAAACTGCAAGACTGCAAAGGAAATGTGGGACACTTTGCAAGAAACACATGAAGGTACCACAGATGTCAAACGGGCAAGAACAAATACACTTATGCACGAGTATGAACTTTTCTGCATGAAGAAAGATGAATCTATAAATGATCTACAAACTAGATTCACCCACATTATCAACAATCTACATGCCTTGGGAAAAAGTGTGGATAATGAACAGCAGATAGGAAAAGTCATGAGGTGTTTGTCAAGAGAATGGCAACCCAAAATAACTGCCATTGCTGAGTCTAAAGATCTTGCCAACATGACTATAGCAACATTGTTTGGAAAGCTTCGTGAACATGAGATGGAACTACATAGATTAAATGAGACAGAGCAATCAAACAGAAAAAGCAAAGGAATTGCACTGAAAGCTCAAACTCAAACAACAAAAACTGAACAAGATTCAGAAAGCTCAGAAAGTGAATCAAGTGAAGAACCTGAGATAGGTATGTTGGTCAGAAAATTTAAGAAGTTTCTGAAAAAGAAAGGAAGCTAGTCAAGGAAACCACAGAATTCCAAAACAAAAGGCTCCAGCAAGGGTGACACCAGTGATAGCAAAGTTATAACTTGCTATGAATGTGGGAAAACAGGCCACATCAGATCTGAGTGTTACAAGCTGCAAAACAGAAACAAGCCTACTAAGACTAAGGGCAAAGATCAGCAACCTTCAAACAGGAAAGCATACATTGCCTGGAATGACAATGATGAAGATTCATCTGAAGAATCAGAAAATGAAGAAGCTAACTTGTGTCTCATGGCTAATACTGATTCAGAATCTGACAATGAGGTAAGTACTACATCTAATCCATCTTATGATGAACTTCATGATGCCTTTAATGAACTGCATTCTGAACTTGTTAGTGTACTTAAACAACTGATTAGTACTAAGAAACAGCTAGAAGAAAAATGCATACAATTTGATGAAGTTAATTTGAAACTCGAATCTCTTATAGACATAAATGAAAAACTGAAAAGAGAAACTCATGAACTAAAATGTGATGTAGCTAAGTTCAACAGTGGTAAAAACAATTTAGAAAGACTTCTTAGAAATCAGAGAAATCTAGATGTTAAAACTGGACTTGGTTATAAGCGAAACATGCATATGAAAAGGCATCAGAAATCTGTTCAATCTAAACAAATGTATGATAACTTTACTAGACCAAATCAGAAGCCATCCCCTGCTGTTACATGTCACTTTTGCTGTAAAAAAGGACATAAAGTGTTCAACTGCAAACAAAAAAAACGTGCCAACAGAGGATGGAAACAAATCTGGAAAGTTAAGGAATCATCATTTGAAACTAACCCCCCAGGACCCAATTTAAATTGGGTACCTAAATCCAAAACCTGATTATTTTATGCAGATATGCTTGGCATCCGGAAATCAGTCTTGGTATCTGGACAGTGGATGCTCCAGGCATATGACCGGAGACAAGTCCAAATTCTTGTCTCTGAACTTAAAAAGTGGTGGCTTTGTCAAATACGGAGACAACAACAAAGGAAAGATCCTTGGCATTGGAGATATAGGAAATAGCTCAACTGCTGTTATCAAGGATGTTTTATTTGTTGAAGGCCTGAAACACAACTTACTAAGCATTAGTCAGCTGTGTGACAAAGGGTTTAAGGTAAACTTTACTTCCATATCCTGCACACTTGAGCATAAGGAAGTTGAAGGTATGAAACTGACAGGTAAAAGAACTAATAATATTTACATGATAGATTTTGATTCGTTGCCTGTAAATGATTTCTGTTGCTTGTTGTCTAGTGCTGATGAGAGCTGGCTGTGGCACAAACGAGTGGCTCATATTCATATGGACCACTTGAACAAGCTTGTCAGCAAGCAACTAGTCCTAGGTCTCCCAAATAGGAAGTTCTCTAAGGACAGACTATGTGACTCCTGCGAGAGGAGTAAGCTAGTCAAATCTTCCTTCCCCCCTATAGACTTGGTTCAAACCAAGAAAGTTTTAGAGTTGGTGCATATGGACCTCTTTGGTCCATCTCAGGTTAGAAGTTTTGGAGGAAACCTATATGGCTATGTTTTGGTAGATGATTACACAAGGTTCACATGGACATATTTTCTAACTCACAAGAGTGAGGCATTCTCATCTTTCAAAAAAATTTGCTGCTTTGACTCAAAATGAGAATAATACGAAAATCATATCCATAAAAAGTGATCATGGAGGTGAATTCCAAAATGATGCTTTTCAAACCTTCTGTGAAAATCATGGTATCAAACACATCTTCTCAGCCCCTAGAACTCCGCAGCAGAATGGAGTAGTAGAAAGGAAGAACAGATCTTTAGTAGAGCTTGCTAGGACAATGCTCAAAGATTCTAATCTTCCCAAGTACTTTTGGGCTGATGCCATTAACACTGCAGCTCATGTAGTGAATAGGGTTCTCATTAGACCTTATCTTAGAAAGACTCCCTATGAGTTATACAAAGGGAGAAAGCCTAACATCTTCTACTTTAGGATTTTTGGGTGTAAGTGCTTTGTGTTAAACAATGGGAAGGGACCTTTAGGTAAATTTGATCCTAAGTCAGATGAGGGTATCTTCCTAGGGTATTCCCAAGTTAGTAAGGCCTATAGAATCTACAATAAAAGGACAAAAACTATAGAGGAGTCTGTACATGTCAAATTTGATGAAAACTTGAACAGCACTCTTTCTATAGTTGAAAAGTCATTGGATGATGTTATGGATTCTGAATCCATAGAAACCAGTGAGCCTGAACCTCCAACCAACCTTGACTGTGTGGAACCTATTAGGGAAGTTGACCTACCTAAAGAGTGGAAGTTTGCCAAAAACCATCCCATAGATAACATTATTGGAGAGATTTCAAAAGGTGTTTCAACCAGAAAATCCCTTAGAGAATTTTGCAACCTTACAGCTTTTGTTTCACAAGTAGAACCCAAAAACATTAAAGAAGCCCTTTTGGAACCTGACTGGATAGTAGCCATGCAAGAAGAGCTAAATCAGTTTGAGAGAAACCAAGTGTGGACTCTTGTTCCTAGACCAGAGGGTAAACATGTCATAGGAACTAGGTGGGTTTTCAGAAACAAAATGGATGAGAATGGTGTGATTACCAGGAACAAGGCTAGGTTAGTGGCCAAAGGTTACAACCAGGAAGAAGGTATAGACTTTGATGAGACTTATGCCCCAGTAGCCAGACTAGAAGCTATCAGGATTTTGTTGGCATATGCTTGTATAATGGATTTCAAATTATTTCAAATGGATGTTAAAAGTGCTTTTTTAAATGGAGACATTAAGGAGGAAGTCTTTGTAAGTCAAACTCCTGGTTTTGAAGATCCTAAGCTTCCAAATCATGTGTTTAAACTTACAAAAGCCCTCTATGGCTTGAAACAAGCTCCAAGAGCTTGATATGATAAGCTGAGCAATTTCCTTTTACAAGAAAATTTTTCAAGGGGAAATGTAGATAAAACACTTTTTATCAAAAGACAAGGAAAAGACATTTTGTTGGTACAAATTTATGTTGATGACATAATATTTGGATCAACAAATGACAAGCTTTGTAAAGATTTTGAAAATACTATGAAAGGCAGATTTGAAATGTCCATGATGGGAGAATTGACTTACTTCCTGGGATTTCAAATCAAACAAAGCAAAAATGGAATATTCCTTAGTCAATCAAAATATTGCAGTGATCTTTTAAAGAAATTTAATTTTGAAAAATTTAAATCCATTGACACGCCTATGAGTCAATCCTGCTACTTAGATAAGGATGAATCGGGTAATGATGTAGATGTGACTGTGTTTAGAAGCCTAATAGGATCTCTTCTCTACCTAACCGCTAGCAGACCGGACATCATGTTTAGTGTGTGTATGTGTGCTAGATACCAGGCCAATCCTAAGGAGTCTCACCTCAGTGCTGTCAAGAGAATCTTCAGATATCTCTTGGGAACCAAAGATCTTGGTTTATGGTATCCTAAGGGATCCACTTGCACTCTAGTTGGTTACTCTGATTCTGACTTTGCTGGATGCAAATTGGACAGAAAAAGTACCTCAGGCACTTGCCAACTTCTAGGCAACTCGCTTGTTTCTTGGCATAGCAAGAAACAAAACAGCGTAGCACTCTCAACTGCGGAAGCTGAGTATGTTGCTGCTGGTAGTTGTTGCGCTCAAATTCTTTGGATGCAGCAACACCTCTCTGATTTTGGGGTGGACCTAGGGACTGTGCCTATTTTATGTGATAATACTAGTGCTATTAACATTACTAAGAATCCTGTCATGCATTCTAGAACCAAGCACATTGAAATAAGGCATCACTTCATTCGAGATCAATATCAACAGGGCAAGATTAAGTTGGAATATGTCAATACAACTGAGCAGTTGGCTGACATTTTCACCAAGGCCTTGCCTAAGGACAGTTTCTTCTTTATAAGAATGAAACTGGGCATTATTGATCCCAATGAAATCTGATCCTTATACCCTATTCGACTGCACAATCGAGTGTCCTGTGGCCAAATTGGCATTAATTCATTCCCTAGTCGATTGTGAAATCGACTAATTGATGAAAACTGCCTTAGTTTGTCAATCTGGAAATTCGATATTCGATTGCACAATCGAATGGATGGGTCTCAGTTTCATTTTGTTTATGTCTGTTTTATTTTATGTTTGCTTCAATCGAATGGGGATTCGATTGATAGTTTCTCAGAAAGGTGTCTGTTAAAATTCTCATCACGTCAATCGGATGGCAAATCGAGTGTTCATGTATCTGGAACCAAGTTTTCTGATTTTTTGTTTCGATATTCGACTGGGTAATCGAGTGATGCACTGAAAGTTGGTTAAAACTCGATTGGACACGCGACTGTTTGGATTAAGTGAACCACAAGTCAGAGAACATTTGGGAATCAATAACCCGAGCATCGATTGGGTAATCGATTGACAAGTATCCGTTGAGGAAATTATAGCCGTTGGATGAGTGTAACGGTCATATTTTAAACCCAGATATGCAGACAGGCGATTGGGCAATCGGATTTCAATAGTAGTATATAAATCTGGACTTCACTACTCGATTTCTCAATCCAATACTGCATTCTGCTATCATCTTCTTCATCAAACTACAACCTGTTCTTCATCCAATCAACTTCTAATTCGTATTACTCCATGGCTAGAGTTAAACGCACCGGTAGGAAACCCGTTGTTACCTCTGCTGGTCCTTCATCCAGAGATATTCAACCATCCAGCTCATCTTCATATTCTTCTACCTCTAGTGGAAGAACTCCCTCACCATCACCTCCTCCACCTTCTTCACCTCCAGCAAAAAGAGTCTCAATCCCTACTCATAAGGTACAAGCGAAGGACAAAGGCAAAGGTATTGCCACTACTCCTGATGCTAGCAAAAAGAGGAAGGTTCCTCCGTCGGAAAAACTGCTGGGAGACGCAATGAAAGAGCTGAAGAAGAAGAAGAAGAATAAGCCTTCATCTCCACCTAAAAAGGCTAAGCCTTCACAAGAGAAGGTTACTGAAGGGAAGGCTGTCCCAGATTCTTTTGCCAAACGAAAAATCCAAGATGCTAGAACTCTGGATTTTCCTTATTTTGATCAAAATGGTTTTTCCTTTCAAAACCATTTAAGATTCCATGGTTTGAAAAACCTCCTTACCTGTTCTTTGGATGTCTATCCAAAACTGGTAAGAGCCTTCTATTCCACATTCATCCTCACCAAAACTGGTTTTGCTGCTGAAGTCAAAGGTAAACGAATGGCAATGACCTTTGAAGAGTTTTCAAAGTTGTCTGGTTTGCCGTTCTGTGGATATACCATCGATGGCCGAGCACAAGACGCTCCTGAAGATGAAGGTTGGGAAAACACCATCAACAAACATGCTGCCTTACAAGAGTTGATGATGGAAGGATTTGTTGAAAAAGGAACCATTCAAGCTGGTCAAATGAAGGTTGAGCACAGGCTGCTCATGTATGTGCTAACACGAATGTTAGTACCTAGAGCCGGAAATCACGCAGTTGTACAGAGGCTGGACGTTGTCCTGCTATGGGGACTGTACAAGGAACTCAAAATGAGTTGGGCTTGGATTGTGCTGCTGAACATGCATGAATCAGCACAAGGGAAACACATCCTGCCCTATCCCCAATTGGTTACGAGGATTCTGAGGCATTTCAAGGTGTCTCTAGCCAATGAAGAATCACTCACAACCACTCATACATTTGGTGAAGCTATTGTCAACCAAATGCAGATAAGAAGGATCAACAATGTTTGGACAAGGACTCCAACACCTGCTGATCATGCACAACCAAGTGCTGATCAAGCCCAGACAAGTGCCCAAGCACCTACATCAGCTGAAGGATCGTCTGAGATCATGGCAAAACTGATGGAGATTCTGCAACACCAGACTGAACACTGTGAGAGGATAGAAGCTTCTCTTCTAAAGCTTCAAACAGCCTTGGAATCAGTTCAGAAGGATGTTTCAGACATCCAGGAGCACTTGGGTCTCAAGATGTCATTCGAAGACATTGCAGAGATTGGGAGGCAATCAACTGCTGAACCAAACCAGAACACTGAGATTGGTTCTGATTCTCATGGGGAGAAGACACCTGCTGAGGGTAATACAGCGGTCTCTCCTCCTCCTGCTGGTGATAATGAGAATCAAGCCTGAGTTTTTAGTGGTCTAGTTTATTTTGATGCTTTTTGCTTGTCTCTGGTTGTTTGCTTGTTCTTACATATGTTGCCCATTAATTTCCTCTTATATTTTGTCGTATGTCTTTTTGTATTAATGACAAAAAGGGGGAGATTATTCAAATTAATATGAGATTGATTAATATGAGATTAAGTTGTATTTGATTCGTTGTTGTATGCGTTGTATCTGATGATATATATGGATTAACATTATGCTGATATTAACTGATCTGATAGAGACTTTGTGCAAAATGCTGATGTTGTACTGCTGCTTCATTTTGCTGATATCTGATAATGCATTACATGTCCTGAATAATGCACATTCATCATCTGATACATACTAAGCTCTGATGCTTCATTTTCCATCTGAATCTAATACATGATGTACAAATTCGTTCACTCCCTGGTCATGCACTAAATTGTTTGCATCATGCATTCCAAAACTCAGGGGGAGATTTTGTTTATATATAGAATCTCAATATTAATTGTATGTTTGTCATTAAATCAAAAAGGGGGAGATTGTAAGCAATAAGCTTCCCTGATCTAGTTTTGATTTATGTACCAAACATACAAGTGCACATTAAATAGTTGCTTGATCTAATGGTTTGAATGAGGAAACATTTCAGGCACACATGAAGACACTACAACACTTGGAACAAAAGTTTGCAACTCAAGGAATCAACCATAGTTGGAGGATGCACTTGAGGAAGATGCAGTCTTAGTATAGTTGTATTTAGTGTCTAGGTATCAAAGTTAAGTAATCAATCACTAGAGTCTCACACAAAACATGCCAATGAGTTTGTATCATTCATTCATGTGTTATGAAACTTAAAACTGCAAACACTCGATTGAACAATCGACTGCATGGGTTATCAATCGAGTGGCACATAAACTGTCTTAAACAACTGAAGTCTGTAACAAGATCATTCGATTGTCCAGTCGATTGCACAATAGACTGACAACTCGATTGATACTCAAATTCAAGTTACAGAGAGCACTCAGTCTGTGCCCACTCGATTGACCACTCGATTGTTCACTCGATTGGCAACTTGATTGTCTGCATTATCTGAGTCATCTTGACCACGATACTCGATTGACCAATCGATTGATGCAATATTTCATATCACAGTGAGCACCCAGGATTGAACAACTCGATTGCTCATTCGAGTGAAATGAAATTATGGCATCAGGTCTGAATCAGTGGATCACGACAATCGATTGAACAATCGATTGATGCAACATTTCATATCACAGTGAGCACCCAGTTTTGCTCAACTCGATTGCTCACTCGATTGAAAGATTTTCATAGTATCAGGTCTGATTCAGAAACTTGATCAATCGATTGACCAATCAAGTGAAGCCTATATAATTCAAGATTCCAGAAACACAGAATACTCGACACTCGATGCAGCAATCGATTGCATCCTTACAAATTCGATTGGGCAATCGATTGTCCTGTGTCTATCTTGAATATATATATGTGGTGACTCAAAACTTTTTAAATATACAACCACAACAAGAAAATATACTTGCATAAAAACTTTTCACATTTTCAGAACCTCTTGCTCTCAATCTTGCATATCTCTGAAAACACTTTGAAAGAAAAGTTTTTCCAACACACAAAAATATTCATTGGCAAATCAAATCTTTTGTGTGGTGCTAGAATGATTGAATACATTTCTTGATACTACTTTTCTTTGTTTGTGACAAAGACAATTCTTTGTAATTGAAGCTGTAACAAATCCAGTTTGGAAACTGGTGGCTATCCTTGTTGGTGTGGGATCATCAAGAGGAAGTCTACTTTGATCTTGTGTGAGTTTGGGGATAAACTACAAGGATCAAAGGGGTGACAAGATAGAAGTGAAGGGAGTTAGATTGATAGGTCGTGTAGAAGACTGGAAAATCTGTAAAAGTACTCGAATTCATTCTATAGTGGAAAAAAGCTGGAATCATGATTATGATTACAGGACTGGATGTAGGCCGTTGGATCAACGGCTGAACCAGGATAAATCTTGGTGCAATCTTTCCTATCCCTCTTTTCTTTAATATTCAGCATTGTTAAATTGCCTGTTTTGCATGCTCCTTGAACAAATCTTGTATGTGATATTAAGTTTCCGCTGTGTTTGTAAATTGTATGATTAATGCATAATTGGAATTGGGAATTATGTTTAACTAGTTGGAGTTGATCTTAATTCTCTTGTTATCAATCAAAAGAAGTCATAGTTTTCCAACAAATGTTGTGTTGATGTCAGACATGGACTCACGTCGGACACTGGGCGCACCTTCAATATGAAGTTTCAATGTTTCATAGCTATATTTGCATATGACCATATATACATTGTGATTGCCACTTATTCTCAATTCATTTTCTAACTACTAATTATTTTCTCATACCAAGCATACTCATAAATCTCAAAACATGATGAGTAAAAATAAGAATGTTCTAACTATTACCTTCATTTTTACCACATCAGGAGAGACAAAATAAATTTTAACATCATTGTACTTTGCAAGCAAGTAGGCCAATGAACGAACTGTCCTCCCATTAGCTAAGTCTCCCACAAACCCAACTTTTATACCATCAAGCTTTCCAATTTCTCTTTCAATGGTATAAACGTCCAAAAGTGCCTGAGTAGTGATTGAAAAAGTAGCTAAGATTTGAACACAAATTATAATAGTTTGTAGTACTTCAGTCTTCAATTACACAGTCTATTACAAGGTTTTACAAGATCTTGAACCTGCCTCTATAAGGCTTATCCAGCATTTAGAAAGATAATAAGAAAAAGATTGTTTAAAAAAATGAACACAGAATCTGTAGAAGAATGAAGAAAAGGTTTTTAAAACCACTTGCAAATGGGAAGACTATAGCTCACAATAGGCTAAAGTTAGGATATACAAAAGCTACCATTTCGGTCCTCTATTAAAAATTGGGTACATCATACCAATCACATATACTACGAACTCCTCATCCTTCTTCTTTGGTTATTAAACCCACCCCAAACGGCTAAGTAGACTAAGTGCATATTTAATTATACTAAATGGAAATACTCCCTTTATCCATAATTATTTATGATTAACACAAACATTTGACCAAGCTCAAAAACAATCATAAGGATATTATTAATAGTCTATCAAAGTGGATGGTACCAAAAGGCCAAGCAAAAAATCATGTTCTGTCTTTTAATATTTGCATTTCATGGGGATCTGTTATGGCCTTAATTATGTTTTATGCTTTTAAAATTTTCATCAAATTTTCGGTGGCCTTCAAAAACCAGAATACATAAACTTTTTCAGAAACATTTGTGTTAAACTGAAAAACATATTGCGTCCATGATACAACAAGAAGTATTGAAAAATGGACTAGCAGTGAGATGGATAGCCTAAATCAGCTTCATGTAGCAGAAAAATCTACAGCATATGATATCTATTATGTTTCAGGAACTTAGGTTGCAATGGAATCTACCATTCAAATGAGCATACCTGGGTTGGATGTTGTCCAGGACCATCGCCTGCATTGATTATTGGAATCCCAGCTATATCTGCAGCTCTTCTCGCAGCACCACTTTCAAAGTGTCGAAGCACAATTAAGTCGGAGTAACCCTCAACTGTTCTTATTGTATCTGCAAGCAAACTCTACCATGAGAATTGTTGAAGAAAGAAATCCATATCAAACTTGAAAAAGGACAAGGGAGTTCAAAACCTTCAAGTGTCTCTCCTTTAGCTGCGGATGAAAACTCTCTAGCATTTTCAGTTGTTAAAACATCTCCACCTAGTCTTCTCATGGCAGACTCAAATGAAAGTCTAGTTCTAGTAGAGGGCTCATAAAACAATGTAGCCATAAGATAACCCTTTAAAATTTGGTTTCCAGGAGAATTCCTCTCAATATTCTCCATATCTCGTGCAACCTCAAAAATGCCATTGAAAATATCTCTATCAAACTGTTGAGCTTCAATAACATCATCAAGTTGAAATTTCTTCCCATCCGAAAAGCAATGGATTCCATCTTCTTGCCTGGTTTTTTTCATATTTTCCGATTTTGACAAATTGTTTATGCATAAAAATGGTGAAATAGGATAGCATGTTGATTTTAAATAAGTAGGTTCTGTATAGGAAATTTTGCTATGACAGCATATAAAATATTTGCGGCATTTTGATATCTTTGGAGCAAACACCTCCATGTGCATTGAGTAGGAGAAAAGTGAAGATGAAGCAGCCATTGCAGAAGAAACGAACCAACCCTAAAAAAGCAAAATATTATTAGTTGGCTTAATATATATTGGTTTCATTAAGCAACTTCCTACATAAAATTGTCTAGCGGAGGAGGAAAGTAACAAAAATATCAAGACCAAAGAAGTAAAAAATTCCATAAAATAAATTGTCTCCGCATCAGAGGTTTCTATCTTTGCAGATATTTCTGGTAATAAATACCTCATATTAAGAACCAAAAACACGCATGATAATTTCCCTCAATTATAAAACAACAAAGATACTCAGCCATAATATGAATGAACTATACCAACTCACTTCACTTCAATCTCATCCATCAGAATTAAAACACTAAACAACATATAGACCTATGAAAAAGAAACTGCACATATATAGAGCTAGTAATAATATACCTGTGTTGGTCAAATTGAAAATAGAAGAAGAATTTGTCAGTGAATTTCACAATTTTGATCAGAGTTAGATATATATATACACACACTATCGCGGAACAGATCTTCAATAGTGCACCGCGCAATTTGATTTTACACCTCAATCAAATCAAATCAAAGTTATTTGAAAGGAAACTTAGTCCTGAAAAATGGTATATTAAAGGAAAAAGATAGAAAAAATACAAAATCACTTGTAACTGCTTTTTGCTTTTTCAAATGAAATAAAATGTTTTTTTTAATGCTTAATTGATTATGTGTGCTTTCTCGATGGGTATTCTTTTTTATCCTATCCCGTACACGTGTAATAGTTACAAAAGATAACTAATGGCACATAAGTTTATCTTTATATTTTTTTAACTGTACATTTACGTATGAAAATATCGACTTTATATAAATATATTTTAATTGTATATAATTCTTTTTTTATGCTTTTATCAATTAAATATTTAAAAGATGAGTTATAGTCAAATATAATTCATTTATTAATTAATTGATTTGTAGAAGTTATTATAATTATTAGTTCATTAATAAGTCATGAAAAATTGCTTTTTAATTGATTGATCTGTGAATGAGCAGAGTGATTTAAAAAAAAAAAGTGGGGGTTAAAAAAAAAGTTGAAAAATGAAACATAAAGTGTATTAAAAATTATAAAAATGAAAAGCGAGAGAGATGGGAGTTATTTGAAATGAAGGGAAAATAAAATTAAAATGACTAATTTACCCTTAATATTATGATGTGC
>JBBPBT010000036.1:1870654-1901081 GCA_037974875.1 Cicer bijugum
AATAGTTTAAAAGTGTGTGATAAAAACATTATAAATTTGTAGCTTCTACATAAAAATGTCAAAAGATTGTGTTTTTAAGCCCTAATACATTCTCATTTAAAAGCGAGAAAGATATATATAGAGGATCTATTTTACAATATTTGTTTTCACAAGAGAAGATATATATAGCACATTAATGCAACCATAGGTTAAATAACCGGATCTTATTTAGATTGACTTAATACATAATTTTTCTAATTCCAAACTATACGATAATACATAACAGCAAAACCCTATTTTTGATAATACTGATTACCGATTACTAGTAGTAAGTAGTAATAATAGACTAATAGTAGTAAATAAACCACTTTTCAAAATCAGCACGCACGATTTTTTTCCTTCAAGGACAATAGTACACAAACTTAAAGGGAAAAATAAAGGACAGGTCCTTATACTATTTACTATATTTTTTTTTTCTATATTTATAACTTAGAGAGAAAAAAAAAGTAAAAAGGTGTATTATTATAATAATATATTATAATTCATTAAAAAAACATGAAGCACCCATCAAACACATGCAGCAGAAGCACTTGATCACGAGAATGCACATATGATGAATTGGAGCAAGAAAGTAGAGAGAGATAGTGAGAGTTTTAGTTTATCTCTCTAGAAACTAAAACACTAAAACTCATCAAGATTATTGTGATTGAGAATTAGAGAAAGGGAAGAAGAATGTGCAAATTGAGATGAAATGAAAAGAAGAACAAAGCAAAACAGTCCTCGTGAGGCCACGTGGCATGGTTAGAGTGGAAGAGTGCTTTTTGGGTTTGAAACAAACAGCAACAACTCTCTCTCTCTCTCTCTTCTCTCTCCTCTCTCTATCTCTCTCCTGCCATGTCAGAGTGTTAACCCCGTCCTATGACCCCGGCGAATCCGTATTTGTGTGTCTTTCTCTCTCTAAACCCACTCTTTCTCTCTCTACACAAACATCAACAACAACACCTATCTCATTTCTCTCTCTCTATTTATACATTTGTCTGCCCCTTTCTCGTATTTTCTCTCTCCTCGAATCTCTCCTCTCTCTCGGTGCTGTATCCCATCCTTGCCCTAACACTTCCCCCTTTTCTCAATCTCATGCAATCTTATTGCTCTTTCATCCATCAACCAGATTGGTATGCTTCTTAATTTATCTGCTTTGCTCTTTCTTCACGCTTTTGTTTGTTTGTTTTTTTTTTTGTTTCAATTTTGGTTCTGAGGGTTTTTCTCACCATCTTTGTTTTTCTCTTCAATTTCAGCTGTGTATTGTGTTCTTTGTGCTTGAGTCCCTTGATTCTCAAGCCACTTCGTATTTAATTGTTGTTTATTGCTGCTAAATTTTTTATTTTAATTAGCAAAAATGTCACTTGGATTTTGAACTGCTTTCTTGAGTCGATTAGTCCCTTAAATGTGTTTGTGGGTTTTCCTTTAACTTGAATGTCAACGATAATAATAATGCTTCAACTGTTATGAGTAAATTTCTGGTTTTTATTTTGTGGTTTTGTTGAACATTAGATGTTTATTGTGTACGTTTCATTAGATTACATTAGATTTAGTACATTTGATAGTTTTCATATGGTAGTGTTCATTAGTAGTCTCTCTATTTTGATATCAACAATCTGATTTCGCTTTGATTCATCAATGGTTTTGGATAGCAACAAAATTGAGTCCTATAGTATCTCAAGAAGTTTTCTATTGCGAGTTTACCACGTTTTTGCTTCCCAAGTGATTCAATGCCACCATGCAGCAAAGTAGAATCTAGCAATTGTAGCTTCTCTCCTACCGTGCTTTGGAAGCGAAAAAAACAAGATTCTACTATAAAACCAAACACGTGCTTATATGTTTTTTCTGCTGGGGGGATGGATGGTTGG
Source organism: Cicer bijugum (assembly GCA_037974875.1). Lineage (NCBI taxonomy): Eukaryota > Viridiplantae > Streptophyta > Magnoliopsida > Fabales > Fabaceae > Cicer > Cicer bijugum. The sequence goes on from JBBPBT010000036.1 coordinate 1,872,541, forward strand.
TTGTAGGCTTATGCAATATTTTCAAGTATTTTTTGCTTAGTGTGTGAATATAAGTTCAAATGGGGGCATAATAGTTGGCAATGGGATTGGTGTAGGCTATTGATTGCAACTTTCCGAAAGGGAAGGTAATGCTATGATGATTATTCAAGTTAATATCTCCTTTAAGACATGTCTTCAGATCAAGTGCCAATATATGTCAGTGTTAGACAATTAACTTTTGCCCTTTTTCTCGGAGGGGAGAGGCGTGGAGGTTATTTTTTGTCTTGAAATTGCCTTTCTAAAACAAAACGTCTCATCTGCTTTAATTTTGACATCGCTACTGTACACATCAGGAAGCCTGTGCTTAAGTTTGACTGCCACTTCCATTTGTAAACCTTGCTAACTGATATTAGCACGTTTTCCAACCAAACTCAAAAGAAAGTTGTTGTACAATGCAATTTATTATACATTCCATGGATTTATTCATTATCTTAACTAGTAGCAAGTTATAAATTACTTTTCTATTCAGCTACTATGTTATTCACTTCAACCTTTGGGGTTTCAATCTTACCTGAGACCTATCTCATGATCATGACTTAAGTTGGTGGGAATTTCTAAATGCATTCCAGTTGAAATAAGTCAAAACTTAAATGATCGGAAAATGCATAAAATTTCTAGTAGCATTGGTGAACCCAAAATAAAAGTGCGGACCTTTTGGCCAACTTTTTAAGTGAACATAGTAATTCACTGCAAAATCTGAAACTTTTACTCATAATAAATGTATGTAGTTTTTATCACCCGAGTTAATGTTTAATGCTATTTTCTATTTACTACTTTGCAGTATTGGTTTATTTTTGACTTATTGATGACGTGCTCATGGTCAAAGTATTGATTTCTTGTGCAGGACACATGTGAATGAATAAGGAAATCAAATAATCAGCACCTAAAATGCTTAACAGGAACTGGGTTTTAAAGCGCAAGCGGAGAAAACTTCTTAAAGGACAGGATCAGTCCTCCGGTAAAGAGAAATCTAATGGTAAAGAAGATAATTCAGTTGCATCTGAATCTTCTAGGAGTGTTTCAGCTAAACACATGCTAAAGACTGAAGAAGCCCCCGGTCAATTTTCATCTAAGAAGAAGGGACATGATGGGGTGAGTTACTTAATGTGCCCAATTTGTTACTTAGGGATGTGTTACCTTGAGTTAGTTCTTTATAAAGAAGGGGTAAATAGTAAAGTACTGGGAGTAAGAATTTTTAAATAATTAAATTTCCATATATTTGAAATACTTCACTGTTGCGGAGTTTGTTTCTTTGAGAGTCTAGACGATTGTTGCAAGATTTATTATCACTTCTGCCATCTCAACTTCACTGTTGAGGGGATTTTTTTTATTTTAATTTCCAAAGGGGGTATGAAATGTGAATGTTATCATTGTTTTAATTGGAAATAAAATGTGTTAGATTTAGCATGTGTAAATACATGGCCGACTAAGATAATAATGATCTCTGTAAATAACGCACTGGTTAGGTTGCAAATTGGCTAATGATCACCTTATTTATTGGTCGTAATTATCTAGTTATACTATAAATAAGAGATTAGTGTTCAGCTGAGTTATACATAATTATATGGTATAAAGCAGTACCAGCACTTCCCTCTGGGACATACTCTTGTAGTATGCCACTGGCTGGGCATGCACACAATCTAGAACTTCTCTTGTTACTGGCTGCTGCATTTATTTATTGTTAATGGCAGGAGAGAAATGTAAAAATATTTGAAGGAGAGGTATATACTGCTGTCTCTTATTTGGGAAAAAATTGTCTTGGCTTTTATGGAGCTCAGCTAATGAGATCTTTTGAGGGTTCACTTTCCAACATTAGCGGGATTGTTTTCCCGATACTAGTTTTCTTGTTACCTTTTAAGACAATATATTGTCAAGATATTTTTTCTATTTTTTTTTTGTGACATACACAGTGGGGTTAGATTTGGATGTATTGTCATGTTAATAATTTCCTCGTATTTTGTTTGTTACGTATTTTATTTTGTAGCTGCATATCTTTATCGTACGTATTCATAGTGCCGTCTTTTTTCAATTATTAATATTTTATTTATAGGAAAATCATTTTGGGATGCCTGCTATTTTTTTTTTTCATTTCATATACTGTTAGTTCGAATGCTCTAACTGTAATGTTTTTGGGATCCAGTATTTCTATGAATGCGTGATCTGTGATCTTGGTGGCAACTTATTGTGCTGCGATAGCTGTCCTCGCACTTATCATAAACAGTGTCTTGACCCTCCTCTTAAGGTATGTTTGTTTGAGTTGGTTTTATGTTAAGCTTTTTAATTATGAAGTCATGATTCTCAGGGTGTATATATTTTTTTTATTTGTTTTTTACTTTTATAATTTGTGATTTTATCTCCTGAAGCGCATCCCAATGGGGAAGTGGCAATGTCCAAGCTGCTTTGAAGGAAATGATCAACTAAATCCCTTAAACCACCTGGATTCAATTTCAAGACGAGCGAGGACGAAGACTGTACCTGCAAAATCAAAAGCTGGAGATAACTCCCTCAGCCTGGAAAAAGTTTCTGGAATTTTCGGAAATAAACATATTTCAAAGAAAAGGTCCTCCTCCAGCAAAGGAAAATCTATTTCAACCATGGGAGGCAAATTCGTTGGAATGAAACCAGTGTCTTCCCCAGTAGACGAAACTGGTAGCGACAAGCTAGTGGACCCAGCCCTTGAGAGCACGGAAGGAACTTCATCATGTGGGGATGCTGATGAAAAGAACTTGAACTTGTCCCCAACAGTCTCACCTATGGACACAAAGTCAGCCTCACCTGATAAGGAAGTGTTATCTCCCTCGAAAATTATTAATTTAGACGCAGATGATGACCTGCTGGAGGAGAAGCCTGATTTATCTTGTGATAAAATTCCTTTTAGAAAAAAACTTGTTCTTGCTATTACTGCTGGTGGAGAGGAAATGAGAAAAAGGAAGCTTAAATTTATTAATGATAATGCTAATCAAAAGAAGCGTAGGACTGATAAAGGGAAAAAAATTGCCATTACTTCGGTAAAGTCAAAGTCTTCAAATAATAAAGTCCACAAGAAGCAAAAGTCCACAACACATAGAATTTCCACATCTGTATCAAAAGGGGATGTCGGAAAAAAGAAATCTGATGCTCGGCAGAAAGATAAGGTACTTGTTCTGCTCTCTTATTTCTTGTAAAGATGTTTACTTTTATGAACCTTTAAAACAGTTTATTCAATTGATTTACTTCTGGATAGGCAACTTAATGCACACCCTAGGTAGTTCTTGTTAAGACATCATTTTATTAATAATTACAATGACTAAATAGTAAATACAGGCATATTAGTATGAATATTTTTATTTACAGAGCTAGAATGTTGTCATTAAATTACATATATTAATTTAACTGCTATTAAAATTTCAAATATCCACTTTATGTTTAATTGTTTGAGTTTAAGAATTGTCCTTTTTTAAATAATCAATAATTTTCCTTCTTTTGGCTCTACTTGACATCAATTCCGGATCATGGGAGATTATGTTAAATGAATTACTGTTCTTACTTCCTTATTCGCCTTCCCTATCATCATATTCATACCATAATATGCGCTTGAAATACTATTTTGGTGCCACTTTTTTCATTTATTGGAACTTCATTAGTAATGCATTATTGATATGAAAGGGATAATGATTGCGGCCTTGACTTCTGATGACTCAAATGGTCAACAAAAAAGGTCCTTAATGTGTAGCATTTTGCAACTGTAATTTTTTTTAATGGCATAAGATGCCTTTCATTTGTTAATTTCTATGCATTTCCCCATATCCTATGTTAAATGTAAAAATAAAGAATGAGATTGCAGGTTGACAACACGCTAGCAGTTGACCAATGACTAGGATACTAGGGATGATATGTATAGATTACATTCACCATTTTTTATAAGAGCTAGTTTGAATATTACCAAATTTAGACACTGCTTTCCAGAATTTTTTTGAGATATGTTACAGACTGCAGGAAAAGAGAAAAGGAAAGTATCAATATTTCTTCTAGTATGAAAGGTTTACTACATTGGGTTGGATTTTGGCATATCAGTAGCTGTGGTTTATATATAGGTTTCAAAGCATTATAATGTGAAGAAATATATTAAAACTACTTTCTGAATATGTTAATCCTTCTATTTGGTCCTTGATGTATATTGATATACTTGCTGAGATGTAGAGTACATTGTAATTATTGTTTATATGCTATTTATGGCAATTGCGTTTAACTGTAAGCATTATTTGCTTTTGTTTGGATGCAGAAGTTTTCTAAGGTAGTGAAAGACACATCAAATGATCTTAATAAAGCAAGAAGTCACATGGAGGATACTTTAATGCATGAAGACAATGCTATTCTTGAATCTCTGCAGGTAACCGTCTTGAAAGAGCTGTTAGAGAAAATGTCTTTCCTGTTATCTTTTATGTGATTATCATGTCTTCTTTTTACTTGTACACAGGTTGATCGAGTCTTAGGGTGTCGAGTTCAAGGTGAGAACATCAACTCATTACGGAACTTATCCTTGAAAGTTGGGGATGACTCACCTTCTGGTGATATGGTAATGTCAGAAAACCAGACCAGGCTACTAGAAGATTACTCTGCTTGTGATAATGATGTGGATGTTGAATCGGCTAAAAATCTTGTTGATGATCCTCAAAATGTCAAGAGTTCTGATGAAGGAAAGTTGAAAAGCACTGATGGACTGGAAAAAATTAATGTATACAAGAGATCAATATCAAAGGAAAGTAAGAATGGAAATCTCATAAATTCATTGGGTAAAGCCACCGATGATTTAGGATCCTGTGCCATGGGTGGTATAGATCAGGATGATTCTGCTGTATCTGCTGAACAGTTGGAAAAAGCAAATGACAAGTTGGAGACAGAGGAGAATCTTAATGTTGTTTTAAGGGGCGATGGCAACAGCGAGCTTCCAAAAAATTGTGAAATGCATGTCCCTCTTAAAACAAAACAAAAGGAAGTGGATGTGGAGAAGGGAATGGGTAGCGGTGTTGACAATAAAGTTCAGGATGCTAATGCGGTTGTATCTTCATGTCCAAATGGAGACAAGGTTTCCTATGAATTTTTAGTTAAGTGGGTAGGAAAGTCTCATATTCACAATAGTTGGATTTCTGAATCCCAACTAAAAGTTCTTGCAAAGAGAAAACTAGAAAATTACAAGGCAAAGAATGGGATGGCAATAATAAATGTTTGTAAGGAACAGTGGAAGATTCCTCAGCGGTTGCTTGCTATTCGCACTTCCAAACATGGAGCATCTGAAGCATTTGTTAAATGGACCGAACAACCTTATGATGAATGCACTTGGGAAAACTTAGATGAACCCGTCCTCCAAAATTCTTCTCATTTGATTGCACGTTTTAATATGTTTGAAACCCTCACACTGGAAAGGGATGCATCAAAGGAAAATTCAACTAAAAAAAGCAATGACCATCAAAGTGATATATTTAATCTTGTAGAGCAGCCTAAAGAACTGAAAGGTGGTTCTTTGTATCCCCATCAGCTTGAGGCTCTGAACTGGTTGCGTAAATGCTGGTATAAGTCTAAAAATGTGATACTTGCTGATGAGATGGGACTTGGGAAAACAATATCTGCTGGTGCTTTTATTTCATCATTGTATTTTGAATTCAAAGTTTCACGTCCTTGTTTGGTCCTGGTACCTCTTACCACAATGCCCAATTGGCTTGCTGAATTCACTCTATGGGCTCCAGATGTGAACGTAGTAGACTATCATGGCTGTGCAAAAGCAAGAGGCGTAATTCGGCAGTATGAATGGCATGCAAGTGATCCAAGTGGATTGAATAAGAAAACAGAAGCCTATAAATTTAATGTGCTTTTAACTACATATGAAATGGTTCTTGCTGATTATTCTTATTTGCGGGGAATTCCTTGGGAAGTTCTTGTTGTTGACGAGGGCCATCGACTGAAAAATTCAGACAGTAAGCTCTTCAGCTTGCTAAATACATTCTCTTTTCAACATCGTGTTCTCTTGACAGGTACCCCTCTTCAGAACAACCTTGGTGAGATGTACAACTTGCTTAATTTCTTACAGCCAGCTTCGTTTCCTTCCCTATCTTCATTTGAGGAGAGATTTAACGATCTTACGACTGCAGAGAAAGTTGATGAATTGAAAAAACTAGTTGCTCCTCATATGCTTCGCAGACTTAAAAAGGATGCGATGCAAAATATTCCTCCCAAGACAGAAAGAATTGTTCCTGTTGAGTTGTCATCCATCCAAGCTGAATATTATCGTGCAATGCTTACAAAGAATTATCAAATATTGCGGAATATTGGGAAAGGTATTGCTCATCAATCTATGATGAACATTGTGATGCAACTGAGGAAGGTCTGCAATCATCCATATCTTATACCAGGGACTGAGCCTGATTCTGGATCTGTTGAGTTCCTTCATGAAATGAGAATAAAGGCTTCAGCTAAGTTGACTCTTCTGCATTCTATGCTAAAGATTTTGTATAATGAAGGTCACAGAGTTCTTATTTTCTCACAAATGACAAAACTTCTTGACATCCTGGAGGACTATTTGAACATAGAATTTGGGCCTAAAACATATGAGAGAGTGGACGGCTCTGTCTCCATAGCAGATCGTCAGACAGCAATTGCACGATTCAATCAAGACAAAAGCCGATTTGTTTTCTTGTTATCAACTAGGTCCTGTGGACTTGGGATAAATTTGGCCTCTGCGGACACTGTCATCATCTATGATTCTGATTTCAACCCTCATGCAGATATACAAGCAATGAATCGAGCACACAGAATTGGGCAATCAAATAGACTTTTGGTATACCGGCTTGTGGTTCGTGCCAGCGTTGAAGAACGCATCTTGCAGCTTGCTAAGAAGAAATTGATGCTTGATCAGCTTTTTGTAAATAAATCTGGATCTCAAAAAGAAGTAGAAGATATTTTAAAATGGGGAACTGAAGAACTATTCAATGATTCTCCTGGCCTTAATGGAAAAGACACAAATGAAAATAATAATAGTCACAAAGATGAGGCAGTAGCAGATATAGGACATAAGCATCGGAAGAGGACTGGTGGTCTTGGTGATGTATATGAGGATAAGTGTACAGATAGCAGTAGCAAGATTCTGTGGGATGAAAATGCCATTTTAAAATTGCTTGATCGTTCAAACCTTCAAGATGGTTCAACTGATATTGCTGAAGGGGATTCTGAGAACGACATGCTGGGCTCAGTGAAGGTGAAGTAATTGACTATTAGCTAGTAGATACAGTATTTGTTTGGTTCTTTGAAATTCGTCTAGAACCTAGAATCTTTACACATATATAGAGAAAATTGACTGGAAACTAGATTTTGCATGAAAATCACAACTTACATTTTATAGACTGATGCACATAAATTCTATTAATTGCTATTCCAAATTTAAGGAAAGAGAATCTGTCCTAATAATGAAAATTATGGAAAACAACTATACGAAAAAGAGGAAAGAAATCCATATTAAAGGGAATATTAGAAGAGCTTCCTGCAATAGAAAACTCCCTTTCAAGTAGTGAATTGACATATATCATTTTCAACTTGCCAGTGTTCTAGGAACTGTTCTGTAGAAAGCCCCTTTGTTAACACACCTGTCAATTTGCATCCCGAAGTGACATTCACTGCAACTATAGGGCCATCATCCAAGTTCTCTTTGATAAAATGCCATTTTATCTCTATATGCTTTGTTCTATCATGTTGAATTAGATTTTGTAAAATTTTAATTGTGGACTTGTTGAGATTGACAAACAACTTCATAATAGGCATAGTTCACAAACTGCTTGTGCCATATCTTGTGCTTGACCTAGAAACAACTATGCTTTTTTACTTCTCCATGTCAGCTAGATTATTACCTAGGAACATACAGTGCCCTGAGTTGGATTTCTTTGATCGACAGATCTTGCATAATCTGCAAATATGGTTGCATTTTTTTTTTATTTGCTCTTAATTATTAATTTGGTTTTATCACCATGCTCGTAGATACAGGTGGATATATTAAATACTCTGCCCCTTATCAAGATTGAAATTTTCTTTTGTAGGCCCTTGAGTGGAATGATGAACCAACTGAAGAACATGTAGAGGGTGAATCCCCTCCTCATGGAACCGATGATATGGGTACACAAAAAACTGAGAAGAAAGAGGATAACACTGTGATTGGCAGCGAAGAAAATGAATGGGACAGACTATTGCGTGTGAGGTAAGGAGCTTCTGTCTGACAATTTCAAAGTTGAGTAAATGACTGTGTGCTGTATCAGAAAATGCCTATAAAATAATTGTGAAAAACATCATTTTAAGGTCCTTTATGAACTTTGAAATATAAATTTAAGAGATGCTTTTGTTGCTGGAGAGCACTCTTGTAGATGAGAGTGGTACCTCCATGTCACAAATGACCTCTAATGCAGGTTTTTTGATAACTATTAAGGATAGTTTTCCTTGTATCTGTTGGTTTCTATGAAGCCAACCACATGTGGTGGCATAAAGCTTATGTTTTGGTTTCCTTGGGTTTTTTGTTAGAATTGGTCACATGTCTTGTATTATTACTCATGTTAAATCTGCATTAACTGTAGAATCTAAAATTAGTTGCTGACTAGGATTAGATTTAGCAATCACATTAATAGATATTTGTTGTGAATGCATTATAAATACGGCCTTGAGGGGGTTCATTGTTCTTTTCTTTGCTTTCTTCCCTTGTTTCACATCCCTTAAGGATTATTCCTGATCCTTGTGTTCTGTCTTTAATTTTCTTAGTTTCTCGTTTAGTCAAACTGCTTTCTTGTATGCAAGCTTTATTGGTCAAATGAAGACAGAAGGCCTGGGAATTGGTTGTATTTAAACATGCCCGTCAAATAAAATCAAAATGTAGGCTGACCAATACTTGTTTTTTACACGTAATTACTTATGACAATTGAAGTAGCAAGCAATGAACTCTTTGACCACATGATCGCAATGGAGCTATGATTAGTTTACAAGAAACCACTTTTTATTAATTAAAATCTTCTAGGTAAAAACTGAACGAGATTTTTCTCTATTAATGATTAATATTGTATGCAAAAAATTAATTCATATTATGCTGCATTTTGACAGTGTAGTTAGCCATCAAGTGGTATGAACAATGTCTTTGCTTGAATTTTCTTACACATTTAATCTGTCTGTAGGTGGGAGAAATATCAAAGTGAGGAGGAAGCAGCTCTTGGTCGAGGGAAGCGGCAGAGGAAAGCTGTTTCTTACAGAGAAGCATATGCTCCACACCCAAGTGAAGCAGTAAGTGAGGTAATTTGCTTTCTTTCTGCTAGTAAGTAGAACCTATATCTTAATAAGCGTTATTATTTCTAATTATATATTTGGCTGTAAATAGCACTGGTGGAAGGTGACGACTGATGAGAAGTGTTTGTTTCCAATTAAATCTCAGTTATACAAGTTAATCAAATATAAGATTAATTAAGTTGGGTTTCAGGCTACCATCTTTCTCATTTATCAAATGCTTTTCTGGATTTTGTCAAATACAATTTTTTTCATCAGATACTAGTTGTGGACCAATAGCATTTTGCTATATTTATGCCTTTTGATTTAAATAGCTTTGCTCTATGGGTCATAACTTTCCACATCATCTCAGACACCTTCAAGATATCAGATAGGGGCGGACTGGTTTCTTTAGCATGATCATATGACTCTCAACAATAACATGCATAGTATTGGAATTTTGTTACATTTGACATGAAGTTTTTATCTTGTAACTTAAGATTTTTATCTTGTTCCAGCTTAGCATTGTATTAGTTTGTGTTGAAGGCTGTAAGTAGCCCTTCCTCACAATTTAGATCACTTGCTTAATTATTGACTGTTAAAATTTTAGATTTGCTAATTTGCTTTACCACTTTTAGATTTGGCATTTTAGTTAGCATTTTTTATTTTTCCTGGTAGAAATTATGTTTTATTTAATGTTTTCTATCAATGTGCTTATTTAACCAGAGTTGCGAGGAGGAAAAAGAACCAGAACCTGAGCGTGAATATACACCAGCAGGACGGGCCCTGAAGACAAAATTGTATGTTATATTTTTCAAGCTTTCTGAATTACATTAATTAAACTTATTAGACATGATTATAGAAGAACAATATGTCATCAGGACCGTTGGTTTTTTTTTTTTTATCTCTTCTGGTATTCTGCGCAGGCTTCTTTCATCTGGTTTCTTTTAACAATGTGCAGGGGAAAGGGTATACTAGGTGTTATGATGTATTTTGTTATGATCCTATGCACTCTTTCTCTTTGTATTATGCGTGCGCATATATCTGATTAGTTATACTCCGTCCGCTCCTTTTCAATTGTTGTTTTAAGGTTATTTACATATACAAAGCTGTCAATAAATTGTTATTTTTCTATGAAATTATGTCTTTTTTCTATAATAGTCTTAACTGTTTATTATCTCATTCCATATTTATTTGTCTGCAATAAATAAATAGTTAAGAATATTATCGACAAAACAATAGTAAATTTTATATTGAACTTTGAAAACGAAAAATAGATAGAAACACATTCTTTCATCAAATGCAACAATTAAAAATGAACAATGGGAGTAGCTGTTAAGAGTTAGTTAACAGCTGTTAGGAGTTTGTTAGAGTCATTTACAACCGTGACCAATTCAATACATTGTATAATTCTGAGCATAAACACTCAGCATCACAATTCAGAATACAAAGAATATTTCGAATAAGTTTTTTATTTCCTCCCAATCATTCCCTTTCTATCTCAACCTAAATAGGTAATACCAATTATTTCCGAAGGCATTATTCATATTTAGGAGTTTGTTTTTCTAATAGTGTTCTGGTAAATATAACGCTTTGATGCTATAATTTTGACTTCTGGAAACGATTTACCTGGATCTCTTAGCAAATCTTGCATGCTAATGATAAATTGATAATGGTAGTTTGAACACTCATACATTTATGGTTTAAATTATTCACTCTAACTGGTAATTTTCAAACTCAAGTACCAAGATATCTCATGTCATTTGGTAGTTTGATTGGCACTGTTATTATATCCAATAGTTTTTAGTTTTATGATAAAGTTGGTCCTTAATGCTGAAATATTTGCACTTGCTAATGGTCAACAGTGCTAAACTCCGTGCTCGGCAAAAGGAACGACTTGCTCAGAGGAATGCAGTTAAAGAATCACGTCCTGCAGAAGCACTTCCAGGTACGGAGTCACTCATGCATCCTCCAGTCATTGCAAATGATGGAGATCTAGGAGCTGGGCGGAAACATTCAGTTCCAGAAGGAACTTCTACCAACATAGAGGACAGCAAAAATACTCAACTTTCAGAAGCTCAGAATAGCAACGCTGACTTCTTAACAAGGATCGACAAGCTATCGAAACATAAAATGAGCCATCACTTTGATGCTTCTGATGATACTCCAGCTCGATCTTTGCCTCCAAATTGCCACCATAAAGGGGTGATGAACATGAAAAACTCTGTGCCCGACAACAATTTGTTGCCTGTTCTGGGACTCTGTGCTCCTAATGCTAGCCAGTTCGAATCACCAGAGGGTAACACTTCAAAATTAAATTGGAGACAAAATAGGCGTGGAGCCAGACAAGAGTTTCCATTCAGTCTTGCCCCTTGCACTGGGACATCCATGGATGCTGAGGCGAGAAGTAAAGAAAAGGCAGCAAACGCCAAACTGTCAGATGCATCAGCAGAAAATTTACAACAAAGTTTCAAAAATAGCATCCCTGATAACTTCCTCCCATTTGTTCCGGTATGCTCTCTTATTAATATGTTTGTGGATTTTGGTGTCCATTATGGTTGACTATTATGCATGTGTCACTATGAGTGATGTTTTTGTTGTTGCAGTTTCCACCCTCTGTGCCAGGAAAGGAATCTGATGCAGGTGAGAGTTCAGGTGCTAGATACGCTGCTTTCCAGGAGAAAATGGCCCTGCCAAACCTGCCATTCGATGAAAGGTTGCTGGCGAGATTTCCACTCACCACTAAGAGCTTTCCAAATTCACATCCAGACCTCTTACCTAATTTGTCGTTAGGAGGCAGACTGGAAGCTCTGAGTGGATCTATGCAAGACCTTCCAACATTACCTAATTTCAAAATACCCCCAGAAGATTTATTTAGATATAATCATCAAGACAGGGATGTTCCCCCCACCTTGGGTTTAGGACAAAGGCCAACCACATTATCGTCTTTCCCAGAAAACCATCGGAAGGTTCTTGAAAACATAATGATGAGAACTGGATCTGGGTCGAGTAGTTTACTGACGAAAAAAAAGTCAAAATCAGATGGTTGGTCTGAAGATGAACTTGATTCCCTCTGGATCGGTGTTCGTAGGCATGGAAGAGGTAATTGGGATGCCATGCTCAGAGATACCAAGTTAAAGTTTTCAAAGTATAAAACATCTGAAGATTTATCAGTGAGGTGGGAGGAGGAACAAGTTAAGGTCTTTCAGGGGCCAGCTTTTCCTGTGCAACAAAGATCGTCTTCCAAGGCAACCAAGTCTACCAAAGCTTCGCATTTTCCAATCTCTGATGGAATGATGGAAAGGGCCTTGCAAGGTAGCAAATTTCTTTTGCCACCAAAGTTTCAAAACCATATGACTGACATGAAATTAGGGTTAGGTGTTTCTGCATCTGGTCTTCCACATTTTAGAACAATGGACCGACCTAGTCTGCCAAATGATCACTTTGCACCTTTTCCATCTTGGAGCTATGATAAAAACAGAGCGAAATTTCCTGATGATGCTTCTGCTGAAACATCTGATCGACCAGGAACTTCTTCCAATGCGCTGACAGAAAGACCATTTCTGCTCAATTCTTTTGGAACCAGCAGCTTGAGTTCTTTAGGTTTGAATTGCTCGGGCAACATTTATAAACAGCAGCAGGAGGATGAGCGCAGAAACACCAAGCGTGGAAAGTTGCCTGTACTTTTGGATGGAACGCCGAACGACATGCATGATAATAATAGCATCAACGTAGGAAATGGTGAATCTACTAGCTCAGGATTGCTATCCAACCCCATTAAACCAGATCTCATGGACTCAAAAGGGGAAGAAGTAGCTGGAAGTAGTTCTTCAAAAGACAAGCTTCCACACTGGTTACGACAAGCCGTTAGTTCCCCTGCCAAACTTCCTGATCCTGAACTGCCACCCACAGTATCGGCCATTGCTCACTCAGTTCGCATGCTATATGGAGATGACAAGCCGACAATTCCTCCATTTGTGATCCCTGGACCGCCTCCTTCCCTACCGAAAGACCCCAGGTGTAATCTCAAGAAGAAAAGGAAGAGAAGATCACACAAGTCCGAGCAGTTTCTTCCAGATTGGTCTATGGACTTTCACCACAGCAATCAGGGTGATAATGGTGCCTCAAGCTCAACTCCTTTACCACCGCCGTTTCCTATACTCCCTCCGACAGGACCTCAGCAGATTGAATCTGACCTCAACTTGTCCCCTCTTAATTTAAAAGTGGCAAACCCTTCACACTCATCGAAAAAGACAAGCTGCTCGGGACTATCTCCTTCTCCTGAAGTGCTCCAGTTGGTTGCATCCTGTGTTGCTCCTGGCTCTCATCTTCCATCAATTCCAAGCTCTTCAAGCTTTCTTGAGAGCAAGCTTCCATCACAAAGGCCCATCGGCAGAGCCAAATTCAAAGACTCAGAAGGTGCCTTTAGAAATAAGAAGCCTAGGCAGATTTCACCAGAAAAGTGGTGTTCACCTGAAGAGCATAAAGTAGAACAAGTCCATGATAGTGGGGATTCCAGTAAAACTCAGTCAGATCCCTCCCGGGTTGAACGGTTGCATGAAGTGGAAGTATCATCTGAGGGAACTGTCTCAGATCATTCTGTGAGGGATCCAGAAACATAACTGTAGTAGTGGCTTTTGGATGAAAATTGAAACCTTATTCTTGCTGCTGAAGCCTTTTCACCAATGTGCTAGAATTTTTGTAGGTATGACAGTGAGTGAACTAGCAAATATATATAGTATTGTTGAGAACATGTAAAGTTTTTTCTCCAAGTGAAATGAAATATATAGTGTTGCTTGCTGGGTATTGTGTACTTTGTTGCCCTTTTTGTCTTATCATTTCATGGCAATTTATGCAATTGGAATGGGATAACAATAATTCTTCGTGACAATCAATATACCTTGTATTAGGATGAACTCTGAAGTATGCCTTTGGAGGTCATGGCATTTCCTTGAAAGAGCTCAATTCTACAAATGTAGTTGAGAGTAAAATACAGTATGTACTATGTATTATGTGAAAAACTGATAATTTGTTATTTATCATTCATCTAATAGAATTAAATGGGTCTCCGAAATTTTCTCAATTTTTGTTTCCTAGACAATACAAAATATTTATAGTGGTACTTATGGTTAGAAATTACGTGCTGATTTGTATATAAGCTTTAGATAGTGTATATTGAGTTTATATACTTTGATTTAAGACAAGTATGGATTGATTTATTTATAGTTATATATAGTGTATATTGAGTTTATATACTTTGATTTAAGACAAGTATGGATTGATTTATTTATAGTTATATATTGACGTAAGTATTTTTAAAATTAGGTAAGATAGTTTATAAAAATAATTTATGACATATTCATAATTTGTTTTTAGTAAATTTTTGTAAACTATACAGGATAACTTGTAAAAATTGTTTATAGTAAATATAAAAACAGTTTGTCTTTGTGTTTTAGAAATATTTTATACCTTAGTGTTTATGTTCCAAACGTTTATCCGATAAGCGGTTAAATAAGGCGTATCTCTATACAGAACCCTAGAGTATATGCAATGCCTCTTGTGTTGGATTTCTTTTCCACATGTTCCTTCCGTTGCCATTGTTGGACACTAAATAATTTGATGAGATTATTGCAATTAAATTTAAAAGTAATATAAGTTTAAAAAAAGAATCTATAGTTTAATTGTTTTTATAATAATTTATGAGTTAAATAGCTTCGATAAAATTTCAAAATTATACATTAATATTAATAATTTTTTTTCGAAATCTTACTCAATTCTTATTAGATAAAGTTTGATTTGAATAACTAATTTAAAATGTTTAGCCAAATAAGAATGTTTAAACACTTAATTTGAACTTTTTTTTTTATTTCTTGATAACCGGTTCTCCTTCAAGATATTTATAAATCCCAAATGGCTAAAAAAAGTAATGAGTGAATATGGTTCTTACTTCTATTAGGGGGAAATTAATTTTGTCAAACAATTTTTTTATTCACACCTCCAGTTTTGCTACTCTTACGTCTAATTTTTTTAAACATGAATGAAACAAAAATATACACAATGCAAATGAAACTGAAATTTTTAATTCATAAATACCTAAATACTTACAAATTTAAAACAACTTTCAAGTGAAGTTTAATTAAACTATGACTATAATCTAGACTCAAGACGTGATCCGACTCCGACTCATGACATTGAAGGACTGGTGAGCAAATCCAGATACTCCTCAGACTTTCAATGTTTGCCTGTTACCTGGAAAACATCACCCTAAACATAGTGAACATAAAATTCAGTAACATAGATTTAATAAAAACAATTATTGATATTTCCCAGCCATGTCGGTGTGCTAAGCATGGAAAATCCTCTCGGTAAACTATGCTACAAATTAATATAATACTATTTCTTCGTAAGCTATATTCAAATACCTCTTCTACCTCTAGCCTCAGATCTTTCAAACACTTTAAACCACTAGACATGAATAATCTAATGACTTAAACTCAATATATCAAGTAAGTGATAAAGACTACATTAGTTTCACCCAATGTCCTCTATTTGAATAACCTCTTTTGGTAAAATTGGACATAATTAAGTCCGTAAGTGGTGTCCCACTTACCCTCACTTACCCCTCGCTTCCGTCGTATATAGACGGAGAGTTCATCTAGCTAGAATGAACCCTATATATATATAATACTAATACTAATAACTATAATAATAATAATAATAATAATAATAATAATAATAATAATAATAATAATCTAGTATATATCTAATCATAACATAAGTAATCTTCATTCACACTATGGAACATACGCTTAATATATCAAACTTATATAAAAGAGTGTTATTTTTAAGCTTTCAAATGCAATTGGTTTCACTCAAAACCAATTCCTATTACTTTTGTTATAGTCATCTTAATTTACCTATGACATAATCATTTTATGCAGAAACACTATAACTTTGAGAAATTAATTAAAATATCAAACGATGTTCGATTTAAATAAATGATAACATTTTGGAAAGCCTAAGATGTCTAGTTTATAAAAATATAATTTTTATCATGTGTAATAGGCATTCAATTAGTACAGTTAATAAAATAAGGTATACTTATACAAAAACGTAACAATAGATTATTTTCCAACTTGTAACTCAATTTTCTCTACCAATTCTCAATGAAAATTGGTGAAACCAGTGTCTATTTCGTAGGTAATTAAGTCGATTTTCTAATGGGATAGAAATCAGTTCAAAACACTATCTATGGAGAAAGTTATGAACAAAATACCAAAGATATACCTATACGGGTTTGAATACAACACCATACTATTTTCACTTCAAACTTTATATTTTCAAGTTAATATGATCAACTAAGTAAAATACATTCAAAATTCAACATAAAATCAAGTAATTACCAATACTAAACAGTCATCATCTCATCACAAACTCAACCACAACACTCAACAACAATAATAAAACAACAACTCTTCATAGTAAATAATACAAACACCTAACATGCATTATTAATAATCTATGATACAAAATCAAATAAGATTATCTCAATACCCAAACATACAAAATATGATCTCTAAGCACACCTAAGAGAGGTTTTAAGAGGGTTTTCTATGTTACCTTAAGAAGAGATTTGAGACCTCCAAATTTTGATTCTAATTCCTTCTTCTACAAGTGAAACTTTAACTCCTCTTCACGTTTCCATCTTCCTTCTCAACATGCAAGAACTCTAAATTTCTTCTCCTATATTGAAACCCTAAGTTTCCTTTTCTTCTTTCTCATAATTCCTCATTTCACTCTACCTCTTGGTCCTCTTTTACTATAATATAGGTGTGAGGGTTGATTCTATGATGAGATGATGAAATGAGAGAGCTTGAGAAGAGCATGCAATGGAGTTAGTGTGTTCTCTCTTATTTTATTTTTTCCCTCTCTTCTTGTTTCCTCTTCTCCCTTCTTTCATCTCTTTTTTTTCCCTTCATTTTCTATGATATCTTATCTGCTACATTGTATCATCCCCCCTCTTTCTTCCTTTCATTCATTATTTTTTTTTTAATTTTTTTTTTGGGTGTTACAGCTACCTACATCGTCAAAATACCTTCTTATTTGTCTGGCTCTATAATTCTATTTGTCTCTTCATCACCATCATAAATTAACTTTTCATGATAATAGATGGAGAAAACCTTCAAAGTTATTTGTGAACATGAAATATATGGCATAGTAAAAAAGTTTGATGAACTTGATGTACCTTGTAAAATTGCACTTAAAGGAAAATTACGAGAGATCACATATTCATCCAATATGTTGACGTGTCCACATTTTGATAAGGTTAAAATAAATGGTGTACCAACAAAGGCAAAAGTAAGGTATCAAAAAGAGATAAATCAACAAAGTATGATCCATCTTGGTGGGAGTATGTGGATGCAAGTGTTTCATGTACTGGCACAAATGCATGTAGCACTATAATATCTATTAATAAAGTACAACAACCTTAACCTTCAGTCAAAAAGCTCACACCTCGACCATCAGTCAACAAGGTTCAAAAACCTAGAGTTCTTACCATCAATGATTGATTGTCGATTGAAATTCATAAATTTATAGATGATATTAATGACGTTGGTGATGATGATAATTGTGGATATCGTGCAATTGCAGGTTTACTTGGAATAAGTAAGGACTTTTTGGCGTTCATTCGTCAACAGTGTGTGGCAGAGCTTCAAGAGTTCATGTCTCATTACAAGAGAATATTTAGTGGATAAATTTATGTTAAAAAACTTATACATAGTGTATATATCGAACAAGTTGCAATTATGGATAATTGGATGACACTTCTAGAAATGAGACATGTGATTGCTTCGAAATTAACTTGGTTTTCGTCTCATTGTCACTTAGCCAATCGCAAATATTTTTTCCACTTAGAAGTCAACCATCAACTTCTATGTCAAATTATCATATGATTCTTATTGCATTTGTTAAAAATTGTCATTTCGTGCAGATATTAATTGTGATATTTAATTTGATTATATCAACCTCTTTTTATGGTTAAATAAATTATTGATGTTGATAGGTTTACTTGAAGTCCAATTCACCTACCAGTAGCAAGTAATTTGTGAGAAAAATATTACACTGAAGAAGCACGACAGTAAGAGTTTACTTATAATAGTTGCATGCAAGATTGGTTATAGATATTTCCACGTACTAGAAATGAACCAATTGTAAACTACGTGATTGATATTTAAAATTGTTATGAATTCAAATATAATGCTTATTATAAATGTCCAAAATACTTAAACAAATCCAAAATATAATACTTACACAGATTTAAAATATTATAAACATCCAAAATTAATATTAACCAAATATTGTTAAATAAATCCAAAATATTTTACACATCCAAAATATTCTCAAAAAAATGTTTAAGCTCCTCTATGCTTCCTACATTAAACTCAACATGAGCAAAAGTCTTAGTAATTCAAAGCACTTTAACTAATAAATTTGCACCTCCATCTTTGTTAAATATATTGACACAAAAGAATTCTTCGGTGATGGGTGGATGCAAAAGAGAGGATGAAGTAGCTAAAATATTACTAGAAGGGGTTAAAGATATTGTAGTTTTCTAGAATTTTCTTATCCTTTTAAAATTATATCCTCTGTGAGAAGATTGAATGTTGTTTTTAGAGGATAAACGTTTGAAGCTGAAAATATGAGTTAGAAAAATTAATAAGTAGAGATTATAGAAATGACAAACCCAAATTTATACTAGTTCACCCAAAATGGATTATGTTCAGTCTTCACTAACTTGTGAGTTTTCACTGTGACTCAAAAAGGTTTGTTCTCTAACGGGACTCTTTTTCACTATGTATTTTCTTAGCCTCAATAGGCTTACAATTTTTTCTTCTTGACTTACAACCATCACCAAGTTTGTATTAACTTGAGGATATATAAATTTTGAGAGTATAGATAAGTGTATGATTCTTTCACTCTAATAAACTTTCTAAGAGGATGATTTCTAAGATATAGTTGAGAACAGTAGAAAGTATTATAAGAGGATGAGTGTATTCTTCACAACTTTTAGTATTTCTCTTTTGTATGAGTTGTGTGTATTTGACGAGGATGAGTTCATCTCAATTTATAGAGGTGGTGATGCTTCAGTTACAAAGAGAAGTACAAAGTATTCGTTGGAGTCTTGGTTAATTGTCCTTGTTCTTTATTTGGAATTGTAAAAATATCATCCATTTGTCTTTGTAAGGCAAAAGCTAGGAGGATGAGTTTTCAGTCCGTCCTTGGATAGGAGGATTGAGCTTCCATGAAATATGATGTGACTTGTGCTTTTAACTTTTTCCTTTTCCAACAATTATAGAGTTTTGCTTTTTTTTAATCAATGAAAACACTTTTTGTACTTTGGTACTGTTACTCATTTTCCCATGTATGAGGATAAATGAAAGACAAAAGTTCATTCTCTCTTTTGTTTTGTTTATCCTTTGACATAGAGGACATATATTCATCCTCTTATTCAACATTGTTTTTCTTTATGATAACCTTTCTTTAGTATTGTTTTATCCTCTGTAATAGAAGTTATATTTTCATGAAAGACTCTTGATCAAGAAAGTGAGGAACATGTTTTCTAAATTTGATATACTCTAGAGCACAAATTAGATAACATGTATCAGAATCTTTGAAATAATTGTTATTATTAAAACATTTGAGAAAGATTTTGTTTCAACAGAGGAAACATCATTTAGAAGAGAGGAAACATCATTTAGTATTATCGTCATTTCTCTAATTGGAATATGGTAGATGTTGGTGTATCGATGTCATCTCTCTATGAAAGAAGATATGATCTATTTGTCGATCATTTCGTAACTTCATTTTAGCACTAAATACAAGCCTAAACTCTTAACCATTCAATTACATCTTCTTTCATTTTTTTTTTTCAATTCCTAAATACCCTTAACTCTCCACGATTCTGAAATAAAAGAAGGGAAAAAAATGTTGCTATCCAAATCTAAAAGCATAACTTTCAAAGATAATATATAAACTTGTCATGATTTTTTTTTTCTTTACAGATGCAATGATTTTTTTGTAAACTAATGGGATTGAACACAGTTCCACTAAATCATAGCACAAAGAAAAAAAATAGATTTAATTTTCATAATGAAAGATAAGCCAACGCCTGAAAGCCATAGCATGTGAATATGATTGAATTTTGAGTGCTTGAAGACAATTTATTAATTGATGTTGCTTATTTTAACCATGCCATAACACAATTTTTTAGGGAGAATTTTGCCATCATGGCATATAGCTTTATTTGGCTACAGGGATGTGATTAGAGTAGTGAATTTTATAAATTCATTAACTATTAATCACAACCTACATATTTAACATATACAAATTTTTATAGTTATTAAAATTTTAAGAAAGAAAATTTTAAAATTAAAAAACTCTTAATATTTTGTGAGCTAAACGGAATTTATGGACTTATTTTTTAAAATTTATCTTTTGATTTGTTAAATAAAATTAACTTCGACAATATTTTTCCTCAAAATTTTCCGATAAAAAATTATTTACAAAATATTTTTACTTTTTTTTTAAAAAAATATTCAATAAAAGAAATTCAGATTTTTTCGATTATTTTTTTAAAAAAAAATAAATTTTAAAATTTTTTCAAAATAAATAAATAAATTAACAAAACATTGACTCTATAAACCTCTCACTTAAGCCCACAAAATATAATTAAAAAAATAGGAGATACTTTAAAAAGTTATTACAATAAGAACATAATATCAAGGACTTAACAGTGAAATTCTAGTTGTGATATTGATCTATAAAACACCAAAAACCGTGGCAATTAAGGCATAAAAAATAGTTTAGTATGCATACTCTTAGGTATAATATACTACCTCAATTACTAATTTCACTCTTATTAAAAAAAGTTGATATTGTAATTAATGCATTTATTTTGTATAGAAAATTGATTAAAATATCACATATATTGATGTATTCAATAATAATTTTTTTGGCAAAAAAATGCACATATACGTTTAACTCAATTACAAATGTTGATAATGCTATGTTGGATGTCTTGTTCTGGTTTGAACTCGAACCTCATAATTGTTTGAGTTAATTATAGTGAAATTTATAATTTCTTATAAGACAAACAAAATTTTTTTAGCTGAATTCCTACTTAGTTCATCTAATCGCTTCTTCTGATCATTTAAAACTCTATCAAATGTTGAACTAAATTGTCTCTCATATTATTCTTTTAGAAAATATTCATCAAATCTTATAAATTGTATATATTTCTTGATTTTCTCTATAATAATTTAAACACATGTATATTCTTAAAAAAATATAATAAAAATTTATATTTTATAATAGTAATTTGAGAAAATTTCCAAACTTAAACAACCACATATATAATTTAATATATATTAAAGATTATTAATTATGCAAACGAATATAACTTAAATGATTGAATCAGAAAAAATAAAAAAAAATAAAAGCATTTAAAAGAAAATTAAACTAAAGTTATATTTTTACCTAATTTTAAAGTATTTATATTTCAAGACAAAGTAATGAGACTTACATTAAGGGACACACTTTTTGTCAATTGATTTTTATAATTAGAGACAAATTTAGTAGTTTGCATAATTGTTTTATACCAATGGTTTGGAATCTATATGAACTATAAGATAATTGTATTTTAGGAAGAAAAATGCGGTTTAAATTTTTTGATTTTGTATTTTGAAATTTTATCAAGAAAATATAAATGAATTATAAAAATATCATTTTTAAATATCGAACACGCAGTTTGATTCTTTTTAAAAATATTATTTAATTATTGTGACAAAGTGTAAATTTCTCACGTATATTACATAATATTATACACTATCTCCAATCTCAAATATAAACAACAACAAAAAAACATATTTAGTAGTCTTAAATATTAACAAAAAATTCTGTAATACTATATAATTTAATACAGATTTTAATTTTTCAATAACATATTTTATTTTCATCAAACAAAATTTTACGTAGAACAATAAAATTACAATGATTTTTTTATTACTTTAAAAAAAATTTAAAAAATTTAACTAACTATTTTTCTTTAAAGTATAAGATATATTTTTTCTTATATATAAATTCGAATAAAGTGTATATATATATTAAAAGTTAGGACTTAAGGCGAGCCCGCGTGAAGATCCACCTGTCTATGAATGTTTTGTTGTTTTCACCTATGTATATCAATTTGGAATCGTTATGATATTATAAAATTAAATACACGCACAACCAAATATCCTTATGTCTTGTTGAGCTCAATTCACCATTAATTATATAAAACATACTTCTTCGGTGTTATTATAAGTGCCATTTTTACAATAATATAATATAATGTATTATATTTTAATTCAGTTAATTATTTTAGTATTGTATTTTAATAAATAAATCTCATTTAATTATTAAAATTATTTTAACTAATTAGTTTTTACAGAATTGTGCAAAACTCAATACATCGGCTAAAATGATACTCAAGAAGCATTTTATATTATCTCAACTCATTTGACTACTATTAATAAATATATTTTATTTTAAAAAATTAACTTATTTTATAATTAAATAAACAATATTTTTAAAAAATATGCTCGACATTTATAATTAGATGGAGAAAGTAATAAATAAAAGAAAACTTGTATTTTTAGTAAAAAAAAAGAGCTTAATCTAAGTATTGTAAACTAAACCTAAACCATGTGTGTTGGTGCTAATTTTGTTGACCATTGTTTGCGGTATTTTGTCTGAATATATATAGGGTTGGAGAAAGTAGCTGACCTGCACATGGCTGCCCAAATTTCAAGAAACAATATCTCTTTCACACTATTCCACATCTCTGGTTCTACAATTTAATTACCATTCATAGAGTGCACACATGATTCAACCTTGAACAACATGTTACAAGTCTAGCTATCTTGGAATGTCATGACTTCAATCAATTCGGATTTGGTGCAATTCACTGCACTGAAGTTAGTATATTTTTTTATTCAAATTAAACTGTTTAAATTTTAAAGTTGAATTTTAATTATTTATTTTAAATTTAGAATTTTAAATTTAAATCATTTAATTTTAATTAAACAATCTATAAGATATTTTATTTTCTCCACCAACTTGTAATTAATTATTTTATTTTCATTCCATTATTTTATGATTAATCAAATATTATATGGGGTGCTTAATTAATATTACATGAAATCACTTCTCCTAATTATTAATTTTTTACATATATAAGATGAATTTATAACAATCCTTACATAGTTTATATGATTCTTAATGTTATTAATTTTAAACAATTAAAATTAAATGTACATGAGCGCAAGGTCCTAGACCTAAGACCATAGATACCCTACTTTCTGTTGACTTCGGTAGACATTGTTCCAAAAGAATCATGTTATTGACTAAAGGGCTAAGATCTCTCAATTTTTCACCATATCTGATTTTTTTTCCCCTATAATTTGTAGATAAATAAATAATATTTCTACTATTTTTTATTTTTGGTCTTTCAAATATTTTATTTTTATCTTATAATTTTGATTTTTTATATTAATTTATAATTAATGATATTTGTTTTATACTCTTAAAATTTTAAAAACATGATTAAATGATTTTTTTATTTAATGAATAAAAGGTAGAATAAATTAAATCAATTTAAATTTATTATTTTTTAATATTTGTGTCCAAATCTAAAAAATAAAGTTAAGAGATGGGAAGAGTATAAATGCATACATTTTCAGGTATTTTACTTTAGCCATTTAGGTATTTTACTTTTATTTTATAATTTTGATTCTTTAAGAAAATTAAGATGTAGGTAATGATACATAGTTAATATTTTTTAAGAAAAAATCTTTTGTACTTTTAGTTTATTTGGATACCATTATTGTAAAAGTAAAAATAATTAAATAAACAAAGAATATATAATTAAAATATACCATATCTATATTATTACTTTTTAATTAAATATAAAATATTATTTTAATTTTAAAATTTAAATTAATTTTTAAATTATTAAAATGTCAATCATTTTTGTCTCTAACATTATAATAGTCCTAAACTATTTTAACGGTAAATGAATTTTTTTAAGTAAATAATACTTTTTAAATATTTTTAAAATAATAAGTTATATTTTGACAATAAACTATTATGATAATTCAAAGACTAAATTGAATTTTTTATTAGACAATACTCTACCCTTTCAAAAATTAAAATTGCGGTTTATCTATTGCTATATTTACATTATTCCAAAGACATTATGTTCCACTCTACATTGATATTTATAATAGCCAGAATCATATCAATTATTGATAAAAAAAATAATGCGACAAAATGATTTATTTATTATCATTTTTAATGAAGATAAAATTAACAAAAACTAAAGTCATTGTGAGACAGACCATGTTGACGGCAGTGTAAATTAAAATGGATGAAAGTAAACACTTACCCAAATGAGGTTTCTTCCAATAACAAACTATTGGTGAATCTAAAAGTAATTAATAAAGTAACTAATAAACGATGTTAAAAAGTTACATTAATTAATAGGGTAAAATTAACCACAGCCACTTGATTTTAATTAATTCATCTAGTGAACTAATGATACATAATCAATGCATGATTTTAATTCATCTAGAAGTTAAAGGAAGATCCTAAGCTAACTAATTAACTAGTAGTTAATAAATATATTCTATAATTCTAATTATTATTGAGAGTTCCCTGTTGCTACTTGAAGAACAGAACATGAAGAAGTTGTTGGATTTGCCACAAACCTTGAAGAAAATGCACAGAACTTATAATAGTAATCTTCATCCAATAAGCTTCCACATCCAGTTGTATCAAAATTTAAAGAATAGCTCAAAGGGTCATAGTGACATTGGAACGAACCTTGTCTAATGCGGTTACGTTTCTTGAGTTTTCTCATAAGTTTTGTCACAAAACAACAACAATAGTGACATGTTGAGCTTGATTTGCTTGCCATGGTGGTAGATTCATCTTTCATTTTCATGGTGGTGGAACTGTTCTTTTCAGAGCTTATTGGCCACATCTTTGTTGAGTCTAAATAGCTTCAATTAATATGTGAAGGGTTCATGAGTATTTATATGAAAACAAATGTTTGGAATGGTGGGGTTGGCATATGTTATTTAATTAATAATGATATGAAATATGATTTTTTTTATGAGAAAATATGAATTATTTTTAATGATTTTTTTTTTTTGAAAAAAATTTAAAGTGAAGAGTAATGTTTCTAATCCAAAATAGAAAATATCTTAAATTTCATTCAACATTTATAAAAAAGAATTAGTATTTGTTTTTTCAGTGACACTAGCAAATATTAAACTCAAAATCTATTAGATTTAATAACTATAATTTTATCACTAGACAAAAATATTAGAGTTAATTATTTAATGATATGATATTTCAATGAAGATGTTAATGCAAATGTGATGATAGATCTCAAATAAATAAATAGAAAAAGTCTTTATAAAAAAAAGTAACAAAGAATAAGTATAATAATGCATAAGTTGGTTTGAGTTTAGGAAAAAAAAAGAAGTTGGCTTGAGTGAAATGAACAGGAGGCACGTGAGTAGTATAATTAGCATAGATTTAAATATGCATAGATGAAATCAAGTGATATTTGATTTTGATATAGTAAAAATGGAAACAATTGATTTGAAAAAGATATCAATGATGGCCTCAAGTGACGGCAGAGAACAGAGCAAAGTATGTCATGTCTTGTTTCTACTCCTTTTTTGGTTCACTTCCATATTTCCTTTTCAAAAGAAAGAATGTGATCTTATATATTTATAATCACTTTTAAATAGTATTTTATACATTAGATTGTGGGGTTGAGTTAGATTCTACCGAAAGTAAGGGATCACAAATTGTAGTTGAAACCTCAATTTTGATACTTTTTTGCATAGTTTTGTTAGAAAACAATCTCTTCCAAACATGTTTGAAATAATTTTATAAGAAAAACCATGTATTTACACTTTTTAATATTAAAATATGATTTTAGTTCACGTAAAATTTTTATTTTTATTTTTATAGAATATATAATTTTTAATCTTTATAAAATTAATTGATATAGTTTTAGTCAAAAACAAATTCATAATTCAATTAAATGGGGAATTAATAAAAAAAATAGTTATTAATTAAATATTGTATAAAATGTTATCATAATAAATATATATTTATTAAAAAAATTAATTTGTATATATTGATAATCTAAAATAATTTTACACATACTTAATTATAACCATATATCACTTTTTTTTTAAAAAAAAAAAAAAAACATATATACGTGGAGCATTCACTGAGCCACATATATACTTGAAATATTTCCACCCAAAGTTTGTTCTTGTCTCCCATAACCGATCAAGCAAACTTTAAAATGTAAGCTTTGTTTAGAAAGCATAGGTTCTTGAAGCCAATATCACCCATCCAATATGATCCCAATAATGGATTATTAGTAAGTTTAGTAAAATTATTTGTAAAGCCTAGTTGAATTGATAATGTCGAAATAATTAAATTAAATAGTATGTTTTGAGTTCATACTTAAGACTTCATATTTACCACCATCATCTTTAATTATATCTAATATATTTCTTTTTCAATTTTAACACACAAGATGAAAAACATTTAAAATTTTACTATAATTATTTTCTCTTCACAATCAAACCAGAATTCTCACTCTATTTTTTATGAATATTTGTGAAGAAACTTATCCATCTTGTTTTGATTAGTTTTACATATTTGTAGAAATATAGTAACAAGTAGTTGTGGTGTTTAGTTTGGTCTATTACACACTGGAATGCTTTTATATCCGACGAAATTAAGATTGAAGTCTTTGACTCATCATGTGATCCTCGAAACAAATTACCAAATATATATATAATGTGATACACACACAGCATGCATGACTTAATTTGGTGCTGGAAATCCTTGCAACACTTCTGTCACACAACAAATTAAAGCTGTTATGTACTGCATGCATGCCTTGATAAACTCTGTAATCTCGTTTAATGCTATATAATTAACTAACAAAAAATTTATATTCATCTAAATAATTTAGATTATATATACCTAACTTTTGCTTATATAAAAAACTATATATTAGATTGATTTTGTTTCATACCCTCTCACCTAGTTCTCATATATATATCCCACATTTTATATATCAAACTCCTTATTTTCTAAAATTTTATAATCTTAAAATTTAAATTATCTGAAATAATATACGTATTACGTAACTCACTGAACTCAAATGTGATTAAATTTGTAGAAATAAAAAATTAAATATATAACATATATAAGAAGATAATATTTATTTTTTCATGTGATTAAAGAAAATTGAATAAATAGTTGAAATAAGTATTAGAAGATAATATTTTCAAATTTTAGTTTTTATCTTCATAACTCAAATTTATGTTTTTCAAAACCTCCTTTTTTGTTGGACAATTCAAATAAATTATTTGGTATTTCATAAATTTGGAGATGGGTATGAAAAATCCAGAAACCAAAAAAAAAAAAAAAAAATTAACCATGACATATAAAATGATATTTTTACTAAGTTTGTGGGGTAGGGTACCAGGAGTGGGGTATAGGAAAAAAAAGACTATATAGTTTCCAAATACCAGTCCACTCTCTTGGCCCACGCTCGAATATTTGTTTATCTGACTTCAAGCCCTAATATTTTGTAAATTTGCGACTTAATTTGAGTCGTTTTGTTTTCTTTCTTTTAATATTTGAGTTAGTTTTTCTACGAACGGTATTATCATTATATATTTTGTCTAATGTATACAAATAAAATAGTTTTACAGTACGCAAAAATTTATTTTCATCATTACATCTATAAATCTCATTATATCTTTTATAATCTAATAATATACTTATTAATTCAATAATAAAAATAAATTTATACATAGCATAAAATTGAAGTAATTTGTCCAACATAAAATTGACCATTATGATATATAATATGAAAAATGATTATTGCAATGTCAATAGAATAAAGCAATAGGCCACAGAGAATATAGTGAGTGGCACATGGCAATGGCATGACAAAAGCATATGGCATCCCACTAATAAGTCACTGGTCAATGTACAGAAAAACAATTGACTGCATTACCTCGTTCATGCAAAAATTATAAGTATCGGTCCCACTCATCACATTTGCTATCAGCTTCAACCTCTTTTTTTTTTTT